>CM059324.1:1892565-2029127 GCA_030340685.1 Protosalanx chinensis
GTCATTTCGACAAGTCTGGGTTCTGGTTCTCTCCCTGTCTGCCCTTCAGCAGGCCTCTACAAGCCCCCAGAGGGAGGCTGGATGGGGGGGGGGGGGGGGGGGGGAGTAGAGCAGGTGGGGGGGGGGGGGTGGGGTGATGGAGAGCTGGGGGTGTGGGGGCCAGAGGGAGTTCACTGTAGATGCCCCCCCCCCACCCATGACAGAATCTAACTCATTATCTCCTCATAACCATGAATCATTCAGAATCACTCAGAGGACCTCTGGCGGCCATCTTGTCCTTTTCACTTCTACGACCATTCATCCCAATTTCCCATGCGAGGAAAACGCGGAAAAGGGCCGGAATCAATGCCATTACCTATGGAGTCACAGGGGGCCTCGGTAGGGGGGTGTGGACCACTTCCTTCTGCAGTCTCCTCTGGGGTCGTTCCATGGTCAGACCTGGAGGTGAAGGTCAACTTCTCAGAGTGGCTGCCCCAGATGCACCCCTGCCTCTGGGCAGAAGGTCCACCCCATGGCCCGTCTGTCTGTCCATTCTGCGGTGAGGCCGGGCCTTTGTGAAGAGCACGTCCCCCCAGATTGGGAATGGTCATTCCCTGTGGCCCCTGCGGCCCCTGCGGGCCCCGGTCGGTTCTGACCAAGCTGCTGGAAGCAGAGGAGGGACCCGATGGTACAAAGACCGTTCTTGTTGTGTTGATAGTGTTGTTATACTTGGGTTACAAGCAGGTTAAGAGGGTATGAGGACATGGTATTGACCGGATCTTATCTAGCAGGCAAACGATTACTATAAATTCAAGTTGAAGGATAATCCGAATGCTTGAGTTTCATGATCTATGAAATCCCGGTAGACCGAATATACTGTAAAACATCAGGGGTCAACCAAGTTACTGTACATTAGTAGTCACTAAATTATTGGACCAAAGTACTTTAAAAGCGTTGACCCTTTTAGGATCAGTGTGGGGTCAAGTTCTCTAGGATGTCACACCTAAATACATAGAGCAACTCCAAACTAGACTAAGTCTGCTCTGCCATATTTCTATACTCCCACTATCCCAACTCTCAGGGGAGTTTTAGCTTAACTGTGTGGACCCTTCTAGGTGACCTCAGCCCAGCCCATCCCAGCCCAGGCCCATCTTCAGCCCATCCCAGCCCATCCCAGCCCAGCCCATCTTCAGCCCATCCCAGCCCATCCCATCTTCAGCCCATCCCAGCCCATCCCAGCCCATCTTCAGCCCATCCCAGCCCATCCCAGCCCAGCCCATCTTCAGCCCATCCCAGCCCATCCCAGCCCAGCCCATCTTCAGCCCATCCCAGCCCATCCCATCTTCAGCCCATCCCAGCCCATCCCAGCCCATCTTCAGCCCATCCCAGCCCATCCCAGCCCAGCCCATCTTCAGCCCATCCCAGCCCATCCCATCTTCAGCCCATCCCAGCCCAGCCCAGCCCATCTTCAGCCCATCTCAGCCCATCTCAGTCCATCTCAGCCCATCTCAGCCCATCTCAGCCCATCTCAGCCCATCTTCAGCCCATCTCAGCCCATCTTCAGCCCATCTTCAGCCCATCTTCAGCCCATCTCAGCCCATCTTCAGCCCATCTCAGCCCATCTCAGCCCATCTCAGCCCATCTCAGCCCATCTCAGCCCATCTTCAGCCCATCTCAGCCCATCTCAGCCCATCTCAGCCCATCTTCAGCCCATCTCAGCCCATCTTCAGCCCATCTCAGCCCATCTCAGCCCATCTCAGCCCATCTTTAGCCCATCTCAGCCCATCTCATCCCATCTCAGCCCATCTTCAGCCCATCTCAGCCCATCCCAGCCCATCCCATCTTTATTCCATCTCAGCCCATCTTCAGCCCATCCCAGCCCATCTTCAGCCCATCCCAGCCCATCCCAGCCCATCCCAGCCCATCTCATCCCATCTCAGCCCATCTTCAGCCCAGCTAAACCCAATCTCCTCCAGATGTGCGAGCCCTCCAGTCCTGCTGTGCTGAGCACCACATCCAGCCCAGGCCTGGATGATCCTCCCAGTCAGAGTGCTCTGACACACAGACCATCAGGGAAACTCTGACATCTACACCCGTCTGGTCTCTCCCCCCTCCCAGCTCTGCTGATAAAGGACGTCTAAATCGAGCATTAGGAAATGTAAACCCCCCCCACAGAACCTGGCACACAGTCCCAACGAAGGGGCACGTCTTTTACAGCTGAGTTTATTTGATGGAAACCCCTGCTTGATTTGTTTGTGGCTCCTAAGTGGCTTATGACACGCAAGCTGCCCCCGTTTTGCCTCTGAAGAACGGCTTCGGAGGGAACAGAGCAGGAGAAAATGTGTGAGACCTCGCCAAGGTCTTTGGGGTTTTCTACAGCTTAACCGTATTACAGAGCCCCCTGTCCCAAAATACACATACAAAGTCTCACACACACACGCATTCTGATGCAGAGAGTGAGTAAGACAAAGAGGCTGGAAGCTGGTCTACGGCGGCTCTTCAGGAAAGGGGTGTAGCCAGCTGTACAGTCTCTGGGCCTGGCTGGAGGTTCCTGCACACTGTGTTTGTGTTGTAAACTGACACTGTCTGTCTTCGCTAGGCTAACCTGGCCGGCTCTAATTGAATGTTACCTGTCGCGCCCCGCCTGGCTCTGTAAGCACTGCCACAGCGTATTAGCTCACACAGTCGCTATGCTAATGGCCCCGTGAACACAGGGGCTCAGGAGAGCTGCGTGTGTGTTTTTTGTGTGTAATTCATGTGTGACTTGGTGTGTGTGTGTCTGTGTGTGTGTGTGTGATGTCCTAATGCAGCTGGCTGCTGACAGGCCACACAGCGGAATATAGTGGTCATGCAGTTGAACCACCCTCGTCACACGCACACACCCACACACACACACACACACAGACACACACTCCTCCAGCCTCAGCACAGAGGAGAGGGCCAGTGAAACACACAGATATGCTGGGGCCTGATGGCAAACCGCAGCAGTGGAGTCTGTGGTGGCCTGCATTTCCTTTAATATCCTGGCTAATGTACAGAGAGAAGCAGAGCAGAGTCCTCTGGAGCTCAGCCAATCACCACACCCCGCTGTACTTATGTAATGGTCTGACCTGGCTCACTGTGTACAGCAGGTACAGAAGGATATGCAAGCATGCGACTGTCTGCAGTACCTCATAGGATTTACTGACCATTACACTTGGATACGTTTTTCTGTCATAAATAAATACTTATGAGTCCTTCCAGTGTTCAGGCTACTATATCCACGCCGTAGTGTGTGTTTAGAGTCTTCTGATTTAGGATGGATTTCCGGTGACTGGAGGCTGGAGAAGTTCCAGGGTTGAACGTCGACTGCTCCAGGTCCGGAGGAGAGGAGGAGAGCGAGAGGGAGAGGAGGAAGGAGGAGATGAGTCAAGAAAGAGAGGGGCCAGGGAGAGAGGGGATGGGTGGAAGTGGGAGAGAGGGAGGGAGGTGTGGGTTGGGGGTTCGGGGAGGGGAAGAGGGGTGTCGGGGGCAAGGGGGAGGGGGTGGGGGTGGGGGGGTGACGTTGCCTCCTCAACCGCACAAATGAAGCATGGCTTCATGTGCAGGCCTTCATTGCAGGGTTCACAGCAGCTGGAGAACCCACATCTCCTCCCATGCAGAGGGGAGCCAGGCCAGCCACAGACCCAAATAAGCAGCATCTTTTTTATGCGCACAAAATAAGGAGGGAAGGAGGGAGTGAGGAGGGGGAAAGAAAATAGAGAGAGATAGAATGAGAGAGGAAATAAAAGAGAGAGCTACAGAATGAAAGAGACAAAGAGAGAGAGAGAGTGAGAGAGTGAAAGAGACAGAGAGAGAGACTGAGTGAGAGACAGAGACAGAGACAGAGAGAGAGAGAGAGAGAGAGTGATAGAGAGAGAGAGTGAGAGAGAGAGAGAGAGAGAGACAGAGACAGAGACAGACAGAGAGAGAGAGAGAGAGAGTGAGAGAGAGAGAGTGAGAGAGAGAGAAAGAGAGAGAGAGAGAGAGAGAGAGTGAGAGAGAGAGTGACAGAGACAGAGAGAGAGACTGAGTGAGAGACAGAGACAGAGAGAGAGAGAGAGAGAGAGTGATAGAGAGAGAGAGACAGAGACAGAGAGAGAGAGAGAGAGAGAGAGTGAGAGAGAGAGAGACAGAGACAGAGTGAGAGAGAGAGAGTGAGAGAGAGAGAAAGAGAGAGAGAGAGAGAGAGGGAGGGAGAAGGAAGAGTGGTGAGCGTTCCAAAAGCAGTAGTAAAAAGCAGGCCGTGCTGCATGGGAGTTTGGGGGCTGTGAGCTGAGGAAGGAAACCGCACAAGGATTACGAGCACAGCTCACTGGAACTAGCGACCACTCGGTGTTTCAGTTGGACTCCCCTCTCTTCCTCCTGCGCTCCCCCCCCCACCCCCCACCACCCCCACACACCTCCCCCCCCTTCCTTCAGCCTCCCCTCAGAAGCCGTTATATAGAGCTGCTAACCCTCATACCGAGTCGGAACTTCCTGTCTAGTTGTGCCATGTGTGGACCTTAAGCCCAGCAGTACCTCTCAGGGCCAAACTGCAGCACTTAAGCGGTCCTCATGGACCCTGCCTGTGCCCAGTGGCTCCCTGCTGAGTTCCTTATGCCCTGGACCCAGTCTCTAAGCCTGGCTTTCTTCCACACTCGCTAAGTCTCTATTTAACCCATTAAGGTGGCCTGTGAAGCCGTTCTGCTCAGTAAGCACATTTGATAATGTGCTAGATGTATGTGAACTCTGCTTTGCTGGAGGGAGGAAGGGCATGTCAAGGGTTGGGAACCGGGAATGGGAAAGGTTATCTCAGATACTTTTAACCAGAATAAAATTGTTTCTCCCATGCTCCGACTTCCTGCTGACCTTGGTCATGTGACATGGGTTGTGGTGGTTCGGATTCCAGGTTCTGGGATCGTCTGGTTAGGTCTGGTTTCTTTCAGTCGGGTGGTGCGTTGCTTGGCTCTGTGTTCCCTCTACTTGACTGTCCACAAAGGTTCCACTTTAACAATAGATAAATGCTACGGTTAGCGTGTTTCTGTGTCATTGGATCTTAATTACAGGCTCTCCCATGGTCATCCAAGCAGCAGTGTTATACATATGGTTATCCGTTGATTTATTTGGCATTAAGTCATTTTCTACAAGCACGTCTTTTGTTTCTTTAGCTTGGGAAAACTGAAAAAGACGGGTGTTGGACTGGTGTGTTTCTTAAAAAGATGTATGCACACAATTACACAAATTCACACAGTACGAACACACACACACGCAGTACACACGCACAGTGTGAAGGTGTGCCGTGTCCGTGGTAACCCGAAGCGGAGCGGCTGTTTGACCACACGTCAAGTTTGACCACCTGCAGCGTGTACCGCGGAAGCTCGTCCAATCAGCTTGCTGAGGGTTAGCTGGAGCGCTGTGGAGTGAAGCCGCTGTCACAGGAAGGACATTAACCATGGGCTTGGTTTCTGTCACATCCTCATCTTTGTTTACGAGCGGCGTGCGCGAGTCGTCTGCCTTTGCCTTCTTTCCGTAACGGATTAATCCGTCTCTGTCGCGAGCAAAGTTGTCGTCGATCCATCTCCCTCAAATCTCCACGCTGACACCTCGCGCTGTCGGCACGGCACATATCTCGGCGCATCTGCAGATAGTAGAGGACGAACATCTGCCGAGGCTTGATTATATCTGTTGATGTGGGTAAGGAAGACGACAGGAGGAGGAGGGGGAGGGGGATAAAGGATTGTGATGGGGCAGAGGAGGAGGAAGGGGGGGTGGGGGGGGGGGGGGGAGGTTTTGACTGCCGAATGACTGCCAGATTTCTATTTGCGCCTCTTGAAAGGCCTGTGTCTGTGCTGCTGCACATGGGATGTGGGATGGCAGTTCTGGCGAATCAAAGCACGTTGGATAGAAATCTCTGGAAGCTGTAGCTAGTAAACAGCACTATAAAAGAGGCTTGTGGGGTGGAGCGTGAAACTAAAACTTGAACGTCTGCCCACGGTCAATAAAGTCCCGATACTGCTCACAGGGCATGTCTCCTCTCCTTTAATGGTCTCTCTGTGTCTCTCTCTGACTCTCTCTGTCTCGATCTCTGTGTCTCTCTCTCTCTCTATCTCTGTCTCTCGGTGAATCTCTGTGTCTCTCTCTGTGTCTCTCTCTCTGACTCTCTCTGTCTGTCTCTATCTCTGTGTGTCTCTCTCTCTCTCTGTCTCTATCTCTGTGTCTCTCTCTCTCTCTGACTCTCTCTGTCTGTCTCTCCCTCTCTCTGTCTCTCTGAGTCTCTGTGTCTTTATCTCTGTCTCTCTCCATCTCTCTGTGTGTGTCTCTCTCTTTGTCTCTGTGTGTCTCTCTCTGCTTCTCTGTGTGTCTCTCGGTCTCTCTGTCTCCATCTCTCTCTCTTAGATTTGTGTCTCTCTACATCTCATTTTCTCTCTCTGTCTCTCTTTCTCTGTATCTGTTTCTCTCTCTGTCTCTCCAACTCTCTCTCTCTGTAAATGTCTCTGTTGTTTTACAATCTCTCTCTCTCTCTGAGAGGTGTAGCACACATTCTTTCATGTCCTTTTCGCGATCTGGGCCCTCTTCTTTTTTATGATAGTGAGTCACCCCTCTGATTTGAGCTTTCTTCCTCTCTCTTTGAGAGGTGTGAGAGATAAGACCAATTTGAGTTCACTTATTGGTTCACCTATAGAAACCTCATATCTGGAAAATGTACCGAGAGCAAACATACACACACACACACACCTCCACACAAACACACAATCTCCCAGCCTACCAGACATAACACAACATCTGAGTCAGCTGCATCTGTGGCGGGCCGTATTTTTACACTTTATCGTTGCCAAAGATCGTTGCACAGTGTGTTTCTTTCTCAGTTCAAGGATGTAAGTGTTTGTGACATTGTGGCTTGAGGGGGCGGAGGTGTTGAGGCCAAACTATTTCATTTTAAACAGCTCAAACCCAGTAGCATTCCTGTTACACCGTTCACTCGAAAACACACACACATTCCGGTGTGTTCTGTGGCTGTGGAGCTTCATGCTGTGTGGCATTTGTGTGTTGTTGTTCTCCCCTTCAGTGAGCAGAGCAGCTCCCCACCAGAACCTCTTTTACCTCAGGAGGGTTGAGGGGAAACAGGCACTCAAATCTGTGAGGTTCTGTATGGTAAACATGGTTACCCTTTCAAATGGGACTAACATGTAAATGTACATAAGCAATATGCGTCAAATTAAATCAATCAATCAACAAAACTCAAACGATGTGTGTGTGTTAACAAAGTAGGAGACATCCCTTTGAAAAAATAATCTAAGCGCTAGTTAATAGAACAACATGATACTATTCAAAACAGCAGTAAAAAATCATGGATATTTCCCCGGAACTCTTACATATATTCAAAGGGAAAATTAAATGAGTCTCACATCAAACTCTCTGGACTTTCTCCATTGACTAACAATGGCCAGTTTGTCTGTAGATAAACCACTGCCCTCTAGTGGTCGGATATTTAAGGAGCGACCCTCACACTCCCCACTGATTCAGCAATGGGAAGGGTGTTTCGTAGCTGACTAAGCCATTACTATTCCATAGAAAGCTGTTCCATAAAGTGAATGTTTATCCACAGTAAGCCGATTTCCCTGGATGTTTGTGTTCCGGGTGTGAAAAAGTTACTGTCCGTGCTTTGGATTCAAGCATCTGCTAAATGAATAAATATAAAAGTAACAATCTTTTAGTCTCTGAACTAGGTATTTAAGTGTAAAAATATAAAAAAATATCTGTATATGAATGAATATTTCCTCTCTGTTCCTCACACGCACGTACAAACACCGGCATTCACACCCCGAGTTAGACTGAGCCCCTGACGCCCTTGTTAATAGTTTAACAACTACCTTCACAGTGGGCCACATTAACTCCTCCCCCCCGAAACAAATTAGTAGGTGTTATGCAGGTCAGAGGTCAGCAGCTGCTCCAATGGCAACACGGCAACAGTAACCGAGAGCACATACGTGTAATAAAGCAGAGACCACAGAGGTGTCACCCCCAAAGCTCATTACCTTTAACAGGGTCACAGGGCCGGTTCAGCTGTGAGGAGTCTGAACTGCTGCTACCTGTAGTCTCTATGGCAACTCAACCACCATCACCATGGATACAGAACCCACTTTTTTCTTTGCACCTGAAAGGCCAGATATGTTGCAAGGCAGTTTTTTTTTTTTTTTGGGGGGGGGGGACAGATTTTGCTGAATGCAGCGGCGAGAAGGGGAATTTACAGTGATGATTCAGCTGGATAAGCCCTCTGAAGAGAGAGGAGGGCCTGGGGGGGGGGGGGGGGGGGGTGCCGAGGGAAAGATGGAGGGATGGATCGTAAGCTGAGGTCTCAGACTTGCGGACCGGCTATTTCTGGCTTGACTCCCGTCTAAGATTCCCAGCTGATTTACACCTGTGTGCTTTTACCCCCACGTGTGTTTATTTTCTAAGGACAAGCAACAGAACAGGACATGCTGGCGAATGCTGCTTTGCAGTTTAATGTATTTGGTAGGCAGCCGTGATTGAAGTAATACATTCGGTTTCTTGTTGCAAAGTCATTTGCGGGTGTCAGCGCATGCAAGTGCAGGTCTTGTTTTGCTAAGGTTAAACTAAACTAAACAATCTTTGATATACTGATTTTAACCTGATCTTTTATAAACGGATTCCATACAGGTTTTTCATCAATGGGAATATTGTCCTTGAAAACGAACTGTCCTGTCATTGAAATGATGGCAGAGCAACCGTATTCCACTATAAACGGTTCTAAAGTAAATGCATGCTTATTAGCGTTAAGGTTATTAAGACGGAGGATCATATTGAATCCCCTCCCAGGTTGGAGGTCTGAGTAGAAGAGCCCGGTCAGCTGGGAGCTCGCAGGGGGGGTCGGGTCCGAGCTGAAAGGTGAGATCACCGGAAAGGTCTCAAATGACCCCCCTCCCTCCCCCCCCCCCCCCCCTCCTCAAAGCTTTGGCACGAATACACTTGTTTATTTTGGTCTGGACCTTGTGATTTCTCGGGTGTAAGTGTAAATTACATGTCGCCACCATTAAATATTAAACCCCAATCGAAGATTAATTATTGATGGCATCACTTCTTGTCCTGCGACCAGGAGAGAGGGGGAGCGAAGGACACAGGGGCGAGAAAGAGGAGGGAGAGAGAGGGAGGTAGCCCTCAGGAGGAGCGCTCTTCTGCATTAGGCCTTTCCTGAGGTTAGGGGCTCTCGCCACCATGCCCATCCATTTCTTTTCAGCTTTGTGATTGATGATTGCAGGAAGTTCGTAAAAGAAGATATTCCCCCCCCTCCCCCCCTCCCCCCCCCCTCCAGAACTGTATCATCTTGGGCAATGATGGTAGTGGGTTTGAGTGGACCTAAGTGCTTCTCTGACCACAGCTAAGTATTTGCTATAGACCTGAGAATACTCTGAAGCCACGAAGAGGAAGGGTTGGGTAACGATTTCTTGGGTGAAGTATAATACTGTGTGTCTGTGTGTGTGTTCAGGGGAGTGGTTGGTAGGGAGGAGGTTACCCACACACACCCCCAGAGTGATGGTGTGCACTGGGTGGCTTCATGACCCAGAGTGTTTCCCACTGTGAAAGTTTGTTTAGCATGCGCACCCATAATTATTGTGACAATAAAGGCAGGAAACCACTTTTGGTTCTAGTGGAATTCTGGTCACAGTGCCATGGTCAACCAAGCCTCCCTCAAACCAGCTTTACAGGATACAGGACCATGATCAATGAAACTGATACTGTATTCAAACCATGATCAGGATACAGCAAGTCTGCCCATAGCTGCTTCAGACACAGTGAGTCATTAGAGGAGGTGAGCTAACAAAGTGTCCAGTCAACAGATCCACTGCCCGGGGTGGTAAAACAGCCCCCTCGCCCCCTCCCCAGCAGCGACAGCCTATCACTGGGCCCTTCAGCACGTCAGTGGTGATGGTGACTGATAGGTAAGATGGCGCTGATGAAGCTGGTGTTAATGCACAGGCCGTATGGAGCACCTGTTTATTACTCAGTGAGGCTTTTAGAGTCAGGTGATCAATTATGAATGGTGCTCCCTCAACTGGGCCTGCCTGGGTGGCTGGCTAGCAGGCTGGCTGGCTGGCTGGTACACTGCCTGGCTGGCTGGCTGGCTGGCTGGTACACTGCCTGGCTGGCTGGCTGGTACACTGCCTGGCTGGCTGGCTGGTACACTGCCTGGCTGACTGGCTGGTACACTGCCTGGCTGGCTGGTACACTGCCTGGCTGGCTGGTACACTGCCTGGCTGGCTGGCTGGTACACTGCCTGGCTGGCTGGTACACTGCCTGGCTGGCTGGCTGGTACACTGCCTGGCTGGCTGGCTGGTACACTGGCTAGTAGACTGGCTGGTACACTGGCTGGCTGGCTAGTAGGCTGCCTTATTGCTGGCTAGTAAATTGGGTGGCTAGTAGGCCGGCTACAAAAACATAGTTAAAGCAGATTTTTTTACTATGCTTAAAAAAATATTGTTGGAAACCCAAAATAGTTATGCAGTGCAGCTTCAATAATGATATGTTTTTTTGCTGTAATCCGATTCATATATCAGACTGTTAAAATCTCATTGGTGGCTGAAAAGGTCGGTTTTTTTCTCACTTTCCACAACTTCAAACCCCAGAATGTGCTATCCTCACCGTTTAACACCAGACGGAATAGTGTGTCTGCCCATCGACAGCAAGGGAGGGGGGGGGGGGGGGGGGGAGTCCTCTCATGAGGTAAAAAGTCGTTTGAGGTTTTCTCAGGTCTCGTTTGGGCACTGAGACCGGGCTGTCCTGAGCTGCGCCTGCGACCGGGAGTAACCCTCAAAGAAACACAGAGAGACGCCCCGACGTCCGGAATGCTCTGGCAAAATATTTGTTTCTTGTTGGTTGAGGGCGTGTGTGTTTGTGTGTGTGTGAGGGGAGATGACCAGAGAGCTTGTGGGGCTCCCTGTGTGGCCACTGCCCAGGCCTAGTGTCCCAACACCTCCCTCATCTGCCCCAGCAGCAGACCACCCATCTGGGCAGAGAGTCCTGAGAAGGACACTTTATGCTCCCAGACAGCCTGGTTCCACCGCAGTGGCACCCCTCGACACCAATGCTGCCACTATTACCCACAAGCCCTTAGTGTTTGTGTGTAAAGAGGGAGTGACTCCGCTCTTTCGATCTCCCGTCCTCTCTCCCCCCTCTCTCCCCACCCTGACCCACCCTTCATCCCACAGAAACCTTCCCCTGCACTCTAACGAGCTCTTCTGAGTTTATAAATCAAAAATTCTGCGTCCCAATCTCGGTCTTCATCAGCGTTAGCCGCAATCCAAGAGATCGTTACCCGCACTTCAATTGTCATGTCAGTAGCTTGTTCATCATAAGTGCCGTTGGTCCTTTACCAGCAGCGTATCTTGTTAGCATGGGTCCATTCATTGTGTTCCTGTGTATTTGGTGCGGAGGGGCTAAGTGTGAGTGCTGACATTTATCCCGTGTCTCTGTGGCAGTGCTGGAGGGGTTGAGGGGCGACTGGCCTGGCTTTGTTCTGGGTCTCTGTAGACCAACAATTAGCCATGATGGAAATAGCAGGGGACAAACGAGCCACATATGGGGAATCATGCTTATATCAACTGATTGGCCACAGCCCTGCTTTTTTTTCGTTTTGGTCTTTTCTGTGTGTGTGTGTGTGTGTGAGGGTGCATGCATGTGCGTGTGTGTGCATGGGCTTGTGTGTGTGTGCGCGCGCTTGCGTGTGTGTGTGTGTGTGTGCGTCTATGTGCGGATGCGTGCATGAGATGATTTCACCTTTGACTTCCTTCTCCTGCTAAACAAAATAAATAGACTGTCGTATTAGTCTTTATAGTCGTATTAGATAAGCGGTAGTGTTAACTGACCCCAGGACAAGCTTCTGAGCGGCCATGGTGCCATGGTGCTCACGCCCCTCCAAGGAGCCGATGAGGAAAGAGCCAATGGGAGCTCTTTATTCACGGGAGTCTCCTGTACGTTTTTGTTTCCTGCCCTCTGATTGGCTACCAGAAGCGTGTGTCCAGTGGGCTTTGTGCTTCCCTTTCTGAGTTGATGACAGATCTAAAAGGATAGTTCCCCTATCCCCTCTTGTTACAAATAACTTCCTCTGACATGCTTGGGCATGCTGACAATGTTTTGAGTGAAAACAGCTTTCGGGGCTTGGCCAGGATACAAGCTTTCAACCCCTAGGGTGGGCTTCTCTTCAATTGCTGTTTTATCCCTTGGAAGAGACTGATAGGAGAGAGAGAGAGAGGGAAGAAAGAGGGCAGAGAAAGGCTGGGATTAAGGTCTTTTGTGATAGAAAAAGTAAACTCCGGACTGTCAGTGTCTGGTTTTGTAGTGTGACAGGCTGAAGCACAGCTCCCTCTCTCTTCCTCCTCTCTCTCTTTTCCTCCTCTCTCTCTTTTCTTCTCTCTCTTTTCTTCTCTCTCTCTCTTTCTCTCTCTCTTTCTCCCGTCAGTGATACGTGCCATTGTTGACTCAGACAGGGAAGAATGCTTGGACAGTTTTCTGTTGTCGTTATTTTTTTTTACACAGTTTCTGTCTGCATTATGACATTTCAGAAGCCTGGATTATACATTAATGCACTGACAGTTCCAGGTCAATGCAGCCGTCGAGTCTCCATAGTTCTACCTCCAGATCAAACGGCACCTGCAAGTTCATTTGGAGCAAACTCAGAGCTGAGTCAATACGCCCGTCTTTCTCTCGCTCTCTCTCTCTCCATCTGTCTTTCTTCACCTCCTCCACATCCCTCTCCCCCCCAGCGGTCCTGTGGGGCGAGTCTGCCTGATCAGCGCCGAGACTGGCGGTGTGTTCTCTACAATCGGACCAATCAGAGGAGATGGTGAAATCAATGGGCTGGATGGATCCTAACAGGAATCTGAAATCAACACCGGCTTGTTGAATCAATGGTGCGCCGGTGTGTGGGGTGAGAGAGAGAAGGGAAGGGGCGGTGGGGGTGGGGTGGGGGGGGACTAGAGGGTGTGAGGTAGGGGGTATTTAATCAGGCTTGCGTTGGATCACTTTTGGGAAATGCTGGGGGTAGGTAGGGGTGGAAGGAACAGGGGGAGAGGAATTGGGGCGTGGGGGGGGGGGGGGATGTGGGGTGTAATTGGAAGATGAAGACAAATCGAAACGAAGACCGGGTTATGACCACCGCAGGACAATGCGCTGAAATCACAATCAATCTCCAGATGCTACGGTTTGTGAAACTGCAATTTCCTGCTCGCTCAGGATTGAGTACCAGTCTAAGTGAACATGGAGGATACGAGAGGTGGATCCGAAGAGCACTTTGATTGCGATGGGCAAAACGCATTTATGGATGGATCACTCGCAAAACGTAGACTGTCCATGTTCATGGACAGAGAAGAAAGAGAGAGAGACTGACGGGTGGGAGATGGAGGGGAATGTGGATGAGAGATGAGTAGAAACACGCAAAACGGAGGTAGGGGTGGATGAGGTCGGGGGATGACACCCTCAGGTCGTTCGGAGTGTCTCGTGACTGAGACCACACCTCCATCTGGTTCCCATAACGTCTGTGACAGCTCCAGTGATGTCACCTCCAGGGAAACATGGTCCCACTTACAGTTTCACATCGAGGATCTTCCGTATGCCAGGGTCAGCCAAGGCCCAAGTGCTGCTGGGTACTAGAGCAACTAGAATGATGGGATTTGTAGTCTCTCAAGTGGAACGAAAGAGACGCAAACTCCACAGCATCCCAGCAAAGCCTCAATCCTAATGTAATAAAGATAGGGGGGCTGGGTGGGGGCATCTTATAAACAGATCAAGCATCATAAGTGTTTGATGTTTGGCTGAAGAAGTGAGCTACGTGGCGGAGCGCTTCGGTCACCTCACCACGAGCAGAGGGGCCCTGGCTCCCAGCCCGCCTCCTCTTATTTCTTTATCAGGAGCGGAGACGGGGCCCCCGAGCGCTTTCCCAGAATCTGTCAGGGCCCGTCGTGCTCCTCGCTTCATCCATCACGGCTCACCACGAGCTGGGTCTTTTCCTTTGAGTCAGGGAGGCGGACGTAAGGCCGGACCCATTAAGTTTTCACGTTCGCGTTTCCCAACGCCTGTCGCTCTGCCTGCGCCAACTTCATCCTCCTGCGCCTTTGGTTTCTATGTTTTTTCCTCCCTCTCTCTCTCCATCTCTCTCCCCCTCTCTCTCTCTCTCTCTCTCTCTTTATCTCTCTCTCTCTTTTCTCTCTCCCTTTTTCTCTCAGAGCAGTTGTTTTTTGCAAGAAGAGTTTGTGATTTGATCTCGAGGTCAGGGCACATGTTGTGCACCAGCCCAGACACCTGAGGAGGACAGTGAAAGGTGAAGTGTTTTTTTGTCTTTCAGGGTTCTACACTTCTACTCATAGATCAACCTTGTTCTCAATATAAACGATCAATGTAGAACACAATTCCCAAAAGGTGGGAGGTGAAGGGGAAGGATAACAGACACCCCCCTCTCCCTCCAGTATCATAAAACCCCAAATCTGCAACAGTTTGTGATGCAAAACCTCTGAATGGCTCAATTTCCCCTCATAAACACTGTCAGATCCTTTGTTTTGCACAATATCCCTACAGCCATGGCAGGCAGGGTGTTTTGCAAGATTGCCCATCTTCTCAGTCCAGTTTAAAGTGGTTCTGGAGCAGTACTCTGTCATTTCAGGGTCCTTGAGTGTTGAGGGGCAGTTCTATGGGCGTATGCAAAGCCCTCTGTGACATTGCTTGTACAAAGGACTCTACAAAGAAACGTTGATTCGATTCGTTGATTTGATTTCACTACTATTTATCCTAATAGGAATCGGATGACTCCGAGCTGTTAAGCCTCTTTTTCTGGAGTTGTCTGCACTGACGGAGTGGGCGGAGTCACCATGACGAGCCTGGTGTTCTAGCTGCCTCTATGGCTTCCCTCCACTGGCAGCAGTGAGTGATCAGCTCTGTTGTTTGTTGTCAATAATGTTCATCTCCATTCAAACCACAGCTCCCAGTGCATCAGACAGGAAGACAAGACCAGTCACGCTCTGCTGTGCCAAAGAGCTGGTTGGCACGTTGAGGTCGTGTTGTTGTTTTGCGAACGAGCGCGTTGGAGTCCAACTTTGTTACTGATAAGGCATTATTTGCATAAAGACACACAACACACAGGAATGCCTGCATGCTGTGTCTGGCAAGTCAGACACGTGTGTGTGTGTGTGTGTGTGTTTGGGAGGGGGGGGGGGGGTGGGTTGGGGTGGGGGGAGAGGGGGGGAAGGTTTGAGGGAGTCCTCTGTATGTGTAAAAAGTTTGGTCAAAAGCTCCACGGCCTGGTGTTTAGAGCTGTAGTTGTTATTGATTACAGAACCACCACTTATCTGGATGGTTTATTTTCAGAAGGAAAGGTCTGCCCGAGTTCCTGAAGAGCCTCTTTGTTGACTTTCACTTCTCTCTCTTATCCCTCTCTTCCCTGCCCCTCCCGACAGGAAGGAAGCAGTTGTTGTAAAACACTCTGCCTGCTTCCTCCCAGACTTATCTGTCAGCTCTGTGAGGAAGAAAAAAAAATAACAGAAAAATAAAGTTTCAAACTGAAACCTTGTTCAACTCGACATGTATGTTTTGGTTACGCTATCTTCTGTTGCTCCAAACTTCCACGCTGCCCCAGCCTTCCTCTGCTAAAATAATTAAAGACTTTCTCTTCATCACATAGGCTTCACTGTCTCTCTCTCTCTCACACACACACACACACACACACACACACACCGTTCTGTGTTTCTCTCTCTGTCTATCTCGCTCTTTTCCCTTTTTGAGCTCACACCCTCTTCAAGGTGTTTACATAATGAACATACTGAATTTGTTACTCTGGGCCAAGTCTTATTTCCCCTCACTCCGCGTAAATAAAAGGATACCCCTTATATTAAAACATATTTTTAAAATTATATGATAATTAAACCAATTAGGAGTTGTTTATGGGCCTGGGCCTGGGTTAGAGCCACTTTGGCTTTGCTCTGGAACAATGTGGATCTTGTTTGGCTGCTGTTTGAAGCGGTTTGGCTGTTTGGAGGTTCCTGTTAACTTTTTTTTAAAGCTGCGTTTTGAAGCTCTGTCATTTGCCGTGAGTTCTAGTTCAATCCCTGGGCTCCTAAAAGACCCGAGGGGCACATTATCAAATTTAGCAGAAAAACACACATTCTGTTTTATATTTTGTCAAGCGTCATAAACAGGACACAGGGCTCCTTTTTCTGGAGGTTATTTCTGCATATTCTACCAACTTGAGTATCAGTCAAATGTGTTTATGATATGCATGGGTATAGAGGCCTGATTCTGGCTGTGAGGAGGTGGGGTTTTGTAGTTTTATACACCGAAAATGTCTGCAACTCTGGGTATAATAAACTTTATTAAATGATTGAATGAAATTAGCTCCCTTTGAAAAGGAACTTGATCCGAGGACTTCTCCATAAATCATTTTGACGAGGCAGTTTGTGTTTCATTACATTTCCTTTGAGTATTTTTCTTTGTAAAGTTTCAGTTTTTAGAACAGGAGCAACACGCTCTGTGTAAACTGGCCTCACTCATGCCCAGCCAGACCTGAAGACAGATCTTTCTGAGAAAGCTTTCACAAACCACTATAAAAAAAAAGATTTGTCTCAAGTTAATGGACTTATACTTACACTCGAGCGCCGACAAACAAACAAAAAGCACTTATCGTGAACAAAACCCTTCGAGAATGTTTTATTAACATCAAATAACCCCCACACCTGCTGTAAATCTTCCCATTACTGTGATGTTATCATGAAATGGTTCACAGGAAGCATCGCTAGATTAAAAAAAACAACTCATCATTTGCCTCTGCCTGGAGAAGCAGTGCATGAATTGTCAATGCTAACCTGGAAGAAAAAGAAATGAACTAATTTTCAACCAATTGTGTGTGAAAAACATTACTATAAAATACATATATTCTATTTCAGTGAATTGGGTCAATACGTGATGTGTTGTTTGAAGTTGGAGGGAGTCACAGCCATTAATACTGTCCCTCCGCTCCCCTTGTCAGGGCTGCAGTTCCTGTTCCTCAGAGCACCTCATATGGCCGCAGGATCAAACCAGCTCATTGTCAGCAGCTTGGCAGTATCACGCACGGCATGGTGTGATCTCCAGCATCAAACAGCTGTGTGTGCAGTGACAGCGCAGCCACATGCCATCTATTGTGGGAGCATACTTCAGCCTCCATATCATACTTTTGGTTAACCATTATCTTCCATCAGATTTGGGATCGCAGGCCACAAGCAAGACCAGGCCTGAAATAAGCCATGTGAGAGTGCGTACGGCTGGGCGGGTTAAGCCGGCGCCCAGTCCAATGGCATTAGCTAGAACAGCCACCCCGGGCTGGCTCCAGGATATTTTTAACCATCGCCCATAAATGCCTCATTCAGGTTGCTGCCCCCCACCCACCTCGAACCCTCAGCCAGAAAACCTTCACTACTGTGTACACAGCACCACAGTCAGACCTGCCAGCTGTTTACACGTGCACACACACACATGCTCTCACACGCGCTCGCACGCACACATGCTCTCACACGCGCTCGCACACACACATGCTCTCACACACACACATGCTCTCACACGCGCTCGCACGCACACACGCTCTCACACACACACACGCACACATGCTCTCACACACACGCGCGCGCACATGCTCTCACACACACACTCACACGCGCGTGCTCTCGCACACACACTCGCGCACAGAACACATCTCTTCTCCAAAGAGGACGAACACACATCCCTGTAAATAGGGGTCTTTCCTAAAACACACATCGCAAACATAAGCAAAGACACGTACTGTACTACAAACAGTCTTATCATCCGCACAAACAGGGTGTGATTTAATGCAGGCCTGTGTGCGGATGAGGAGAGCGGAATGTGTGTGTCGGATCGGTGCCCACACGGAACGCCTGCCGCCGTCGCCCAGCCGGGCATTCCAACCACGATGAAGTGAAACCAGTGAACAGCAGGAAAGGAATGCAGACAAATAGCTGTCTTTATTAAACAATACTGCGGCAATTAAACTCGTCTCTGGATTTGTATCCCTCCCCCCCTCCCTCCCCCTCATCCTCCCCTTCACAGCAGATGTGGAGAATGATAAGGCAGCGCTCTGCCCGGACGATGGTTATCACACGTATTAATCATGAACGTCACCCACCCAGTGAGCAACAGAGAACGCTCAACATCAAACGGTTCCCGCCCTCCGTCGTAGACAAATATTCGTCCAATGAAAGGAACGGAACCTCGACGTGACATTCCTCTAATAATTCCATTTCCCGTGCGTTTGCAGAAATACTCCGTGAATGCAGGGCAGAGCCGGTCCGATTGGACGCCTCAGGCTTGCCCCTCAGTCATCTTCCTGTCTTGTCAGCTCTGGGCTCCGGTATGTTTTCCTGTCTGTTAAATTCAAGTGAGTGAATGACTGGAGTCATGGTCATGCTGGTTTGTGTGTGTGTGTGTGTGTGGGGGGGGGGGTGAGCCTGTGGTCTGAGTGGCACTGAGGCCCCTGGAGGGGGGGTCAGTGGGGAGGGGGCGGTGGGGAGGGGAGGGGGCGGTGGGGAGGGGGTATTTTGGGCTGCAGGCTGGGTGGAATCCAGGCCCACACAGAACTGCTGACAGACACACAGACACACAGACACGGTGGAGAAGAGAGGCGAGAGGGGGATGTTTTCTAACGGGCAGAAACTATTCCTGTTTATGAAGGAGGGAGGATGGAGCGAGGGAGGATGAAAAGATGATGCCCTATAAAGGCCTCTTTCTTTTTCATCTTTTTTCCTTCGTTTTCTTTTCCCCCGCCACCCTTGCCTGACATGCGTTTCTCTCGCTGTTTCACTGAGAGCGTTTTGAAGATTATTTCTGGGATTTTTTCTATCTGTAACTCCGTGCTAAAAATAAGCATTTAATGATGCACAGTTGAATTGATCCTTTAGGGGACTTTTATCTCGGATGAATGTGTCCCGGCTAGCTTGACGGACCATTATCATTCTGTGAAATGTATCGCTCTTTTCATCTCGCTCGTCAGTCTCTACAAAGACTAGCCTGCCAGCTTTTCAGTCATGACAACATCAAGAGCATCATTGAGTCTGCATACAGTCCTACCCACCACAACATCTACATAGAGCTTCCAAAATAAAGCCCTCCATCATAACAGAATAGTCATTGTATTCATCTTTCCTTTAATCACCCGGGTGACTTTCCCCTGATGGTGTTGAAGATCACCCCAGTCGTCGTGTTCTTTCAGTGGGATCGCTGATTGGAGTGATTTGCATGTCCCATGTAACAAGGATACAGCTCTCAGAGAATTATTCTGCCATTAATATTTAATTGCCATCCAAGTGTGTTCTCAAAGTATAGGGTGACCTCCATCCCAGTCTCCCAGTGCAGCCGGTTCCAGAGCAGGGGGGGTTGAGGGGCTTTGCTGTGATTCCACAGAGCTGTCCTGCTGTTTTCCTCTCGGTCATCTTATCCCCCCCACTCCCCCGGACCCCCCTTGCGCTGGCACCTGTAGCGCGTCTCCTGCAACAGTAAATCACATGACCATTTCCTTGCGAGGAAATCCTAATCCGGGGCCCAGATCCGCCCGGGCGCGCAGCTCTGCTCCAGCTCCAAGACGGATTGAAACCCGAGGCGACGACATTAAGAATTAAAAATGCTGGAAAGTGGTCCCAGCGCGCGCCTTGTTTTGTCATCAATGCTCCATTAGTGTCACTTTATTCCACGCCGCCCCTCCTTCTTCCCTCGTTGTGTTTGGACCAATATCGGGAAAGCCGGCCTGTTTCGGCCCAAATGGTTACAGTATACTTTCTTCACGCCTAAAGAGCTGACAGAGGTTATTAGGCTGACCCACAAGCGGCAGGGAAGGGTAAGATGCCAAACGGATACATCAGGTGCATCGCTGATGTCAAGCCCTGGGATCTGGTCCTGAGACCTTGCTACGGGACATGGGAAATCAAGGTGCCTAAGAGAAGTTGGACGGTGGCCCTCTTGTCGTTATACTTCTGGTTGGATGCTATCTGTATTTCGTTACCCTGTACTTGTACTTGTGTAATGACAATAAAGTTGAATCTAATCTAATCTAATCGTTAACCTGAAGCAACCATCTTCTGTAAACAACAAGCTATGCAAATACAAAACGAGCTAAACACTTTTCACCTCTGTTTTTACACAAGCTCTTTGGATTTGTTCTTCCTGCACCTCGCATCCGTTCTGTACTGTGGTGGTTTTGTAATGTCACGTTCTGCAGTTTGGGTTAAGAGCCTTGGTGTTTAGAGGTCCTGGACCCCTATTCTCAGACAGGAAGTCCATGGAGATAATGTGTAAGTGTTTGATGGAGCAGCAGCAGCCTGTGTAGATGTCGATACGAAGGCTGGGTCGACACACTGAGGTTGTTTATGATGTGGCTTGCACAGGTCCAGCCACAGGCCCAGATAGCCAACAATCCACAAATCTATAGCCTGACACACACAGACACACCCTCACAGATACACACACGCAGCTTGTACATACACAATATACACACATATCGCAGCATTCTTGGAGACCACACGTTTAAAGATTCTCTTGACCATGTTTTTGTTTTGTGGTTCCTAGGTCACAGACTCCCCTCCACCTTGGGTAAACACTCTCACACACACACACACTCACACTCACCACCAGCAGACAGACAGACAGGGACATTTGCAGGAGCACACAGACAGTCTGTGGGATTGTCTGTCCTGAATGATGGATGACCTCAATGAAGACTTATTAAGGCTATAAAATACACATCTAATCTGTGTGTCTGAGGAGATTAAGGAGGCGGATGAAAACGTAACACGCAGCTAATATTGTTCCAGGCCTTTACTGAGATACACACACACTCACACAGACATATACGGATACAAACACACACACACACACACACACACACACAAACAGATACACATACAAACACACACACTAAGCAGTATCAGAAACAGACCCAGCCTCATACTCCACAGCAGTTCAGCTGTTTCACTGCATCAATAAATAAAGCAAACAGCATTAGCAATAACTTGAACTATAGAATCAGGGTCTAATATGATAGAATTAGCATCAGTGTTTTAGGATTCGGCCATTTAGGTGAAATCCTAAGCCAAATGGGGAGTAATTTAGACGTTGAAAAATTGATTTTGCGCATCAGCACTTTCTCATTTTCAAACAGTGCCTGCGGCTAACCTGGTTACTATCTGTTAAGCACATTACGCAGGTAGGTCCTCTTTTCCTCCACAATGATTATGTGTCCGAGTTGAGCAATTGACATTTCTTGCAAATAAGAAAATTATCATATTCCATGACTGGAAACAGAAATTAAGACCGGCCATTATGTCCCAGAAAGGAAAGGCAGAGAGGGGAAACTCAGGGGGAGTTCTTCAGTTTTCATTTTTGTGACGGGTGGAGTGAAGGGATCAGATGTCGTCGGCCATCTTGAAATTGAGCCCTGTCAGAGTTCATCAATATGGATACTCAGTGATATAGCATAAGTGCTGAAGGAGGCTGAAGAAGGAAGGATCGTGTGCTTCATTTGCATCGGAGGGTCTGGAAATCCGCAGGTTTCAGTTTTGGGGGATTTTCTTAAATATTTTGTCCTTTTGGATTTTGGATTTTGACATTACCATCAGTAATCTTTCCTTAAATAACGAAAGCACTAAGAGTGCGCTTCTCAAACATCAACTTCCATATATAACATCAGACAAACAATCTAACTAGGCTGATGCACTTATTGCTCCACTTTTGAATAACGCTGGAAGGGAATTATCAGTAAACCCTGGACAGATGGTTCTGTTGACTATTTGCTCTGGTTTTTCCTTTCAAAACTGCAGTGTTAATGTCCAGTGATCAGCATTACACCTGTATTCAAGAGAGAGACTCCAGAGAGTCAATTCAAGCATTATTTTTTCGCATAGTTGGTTTGCCTGAAAATCTTCAAGACAGGAATGTTAGATAAACATGCTGTTTTTGGATGTGCATTTTCACAGGAAATTGAGAGCCTGCAGAAGAAGACGCTCAGAGCAGATAGTAAATATCCCATGTTCCCTGCAGTGTGTTACACTGGCACCATGACACCGTCCTGGAGACCAGAGCCTAGCTTAGCAGAGCCTGGGTCAACATAGACTAGCTCAGCAGAGCCTGGGTCAACATAGACTAGCTCAGCAGAGCCTGGGTCAACATAGACTAGCTCAGCAGAGCCTGGGTCAACATAGACTAGCTCAGCAGAGCCTGGGTCTACATAGACTAGCTCAGTATACCCTAGCTTGTCACAATGATGTGTGCCATGTCAGGTTATCTAAGCCAAAGTTCTCCGCTCTGCGGCACCAGACTGTCAGGCTTCCCCAAGTCTGTCCTGTCTGTGGGCCCTTGTCCTGTCTGTGGGCCAGCCAAGAGGAGACTGATTACCAGAGCCCCTGGCGGTCTAAGTGGAACCACATGGGGGAACTTGATAGTGGTGTCTGGACTAGAGGAGGAGTAACAGGAGGTAAGCTGGGTGGACAGCAGCTAGATGAGCTCCTGAGATGAATGGAGGTGGCACTCTGTCATACTGACCTTTCCAACACACATTTAGGCTACTCACAGTCCCATACGTAACGCTAACGCACGCACACACGTACACGAGCAGCCATGGATCAAAATATGTAGACACATGCTGCCAGACAGCGACCTGACTTAAACGGCCGTTTACCTAGATGCACATAATACCCTCTCGCTCTCTCACACACACTCACCTCATCCATCCTACACCATCTGGGGGGTTTCTGTGGCCACAGGTCCTCCCAGAGAGGCAGACCCTCCCAGAGCGTTTACCGTAGGGCCAATCGCCATGCGAACAACACCAAACACACTAATGGGAGAGAGGCAAAGCCACAGCCCACAGATATCCAGTAAACAGACCACAGTCCACGAGATGCACACTCAGATCCTGCTGCGATTGATCACACAGGTACCTCCTCACTCTCCACTTCTGCGAGTGGACTGAAGGCTGTGTGGGCCTTGTAACATGAGGAGCTGGCTTATGTGGATTCAGGAGCCCGTGTACACAGCTACCGGAGAATAGCAGTTTCTCCAGCGTCGGATTCTCTGGAACTCTCTGCCACCATGATGCACTGGGGCGGTGGGAGTTCTGGGGTTGGCCGACCTGTCATCCTTCATTGGGCTGCCGGGGTATATCATTGGCTGTTAGGTTGGTTTCTCTTTCTGTCTTTGTGTTGTGGTTTAGAGGCCAGAGGCCTCTGTCGGCTTTCTGAGAGATGGATTTTGTAAGGGGTCGACACCATGACCCCCCCCCGCAACTCTCACCTAACCTCCCTTTTTCTCTTATACTCTTGCACTAAATCGTTTTTTCCCCCTCTCTGTCTCTCTCTCACTCTCTCTTTCTCTCTCTCTCTCTCTCTCTCTCTCTCTCTTTCTCTCTCTCTCCCTCTCTCTCTCTCTCTCTCTCTCTCGCTCTCTTTTTTTTCCATGGCCATGTGCTTCCAGTTAGGGCAGCTTGCAGACCTGAACAGAGGTTAAGTGAAACTACCTGCTCCTCAGTGTCTGGCTATTATTTGCTTTGTTCACCCTGGTGCCAGATCATAAAACACTTGTGCCCCTCCCAGATCAATCCTGCCCACAGTCCCCAGGGCTCAGTAATGTTACGCCTGAAAGTGTGACCCCAACAGGGCCACTTCGCCCTGTCATGCAGTGACAGGGTACTTCAAGTGTTGTTCACCTCCATCATCACCACGTCATGGTAAGCAAACGGGCGATCCTGAATGGTGAAAACATCCAGGAACAAAGAAGAAGCAGCCCTTTGCAAAGCAACCATTCAACTCCCATTGTAGAGTGGCTACACTAAGTTGATGAGCTCTTCAGTTGACGCTTGCATTGAGGACGTGAAAAATGAAGCTTCGGGAAAATGAGACATGAAAGCAGAACTGAGGTCTGTTTTTGGTTTCCTGTCTGCATTGTTGTTAATTAATTTCCCAGACAGAGTCCGTAATCATTCACTGACCTGCCACAATATGTCCCTTTTGCCAGTCTAAAGGCTTCGCCGGACTTTTAACTTTGACTTGACACTTATTTGCCATCTATGGATATTCCCTCTGAAAAAAAACGGAAGAAAATTCCAGTTGGAGGGTCAATCTATGTGGCTCAAATCAGCATATCCCCAACAATAAAAATCGTCATAATGTTTACCAATATTCCCCTCAAAACGCACATCCAGTTCATTAACTGAATATACCAACCTCAAAGAACATATAGCTCTTTTGAGATGAGCCCTAATCGCATAAACTCCCAAGCCGTCATTAAATAGGCTAGAATGAATGCTCTGTTTCAGCGTTCAAGGCAGCCCTCTTTACATTTGTGCTCCCTTTAACAGATACCACTCGTGGGGAAACATTGGCGCCTCCCCTAGACTGTGATTAAAGTAAATGAGTGAAATAAGATACCAGGAAATTGAAATTATTAGTTTTTATAGTAACCACGACGACTGGCAAGGCCCCACTTCCTGGAAATAGAAAGGCTGAGGCAATAAAACGATTGCGTTCAACCATAAAAGAAAGAAAAAAGAGGAGAGGAGGGAAAGCAAAATAGCAAAACAATTACACTAAGACTGAAATTGCATTGATTATGTATCCGAACGTGAGACAAAATACCGTACGTTCAGTCAAATCTAAACAATGTCTGGTTTTGATCATTGATAGACTCTGCTGTTCCTGTCATCCACAAGAGGGGTTCACAGCAACGTGGAAAGTTACAGCCCCATCTCTAGTTTCTGCCTGAGCCTTTTAGAACATGTACAACGCTTTTACGCGATAGGGGGAATCAGAGAGCACGATATGAACCTCGAGACTCAGCTGGTGTCGTGTTTGAAGTTAAATGAAGTCCCGTTCGCAACTCATGTAGGAGTCTTGTGTAGGAGTCTTGTGTAGGAGCCTTGTGTAGGAGTCTTGTGTTGGAGCCTTGTGTAGGAGTCTTGTGTAGGAGCCTTGTTTAGGAGCTTTGTGTAGGAGCCTTGTGTAGGAGCCTTGTTTAGGAGCCTTGTGTAGGAGCCTTGTGTAGGAGTCTTGTGTAGGAGCCTTGTTTAGGAGCTTTGTGTAGGAGCCTTGTGTAGGAGCCTTGTGTAGGAGTCTTGTGTAGGAGCCTTGTGTAGGAGTCTTGTGTAGGAGCCTTGTTTAGGAGCCTTATGTAGGAGCCTTGTGTAGGAGTCTTGTGTAGGAGCCTTGTTTAGGAGCCTTATGTAGGAGCCTTGTGTAGGAGCCTTGTGTAGTAGTCTTGTGTAGGAGCCTTGTGTAGGAGCCTTGTGTAGGAGCCTTGTGTAGGAGCCTTGTGTAGGAGCCTTGTTTAGGAGCTTTGTGTAGGAGCCTTGTGTAGGAGCCTTGTGTAGGAGTCTTGTGTAGGAGCCTTGTTTAGGAGCCTTATGTAGGAGCCTTGTGTAGGAGCCTTGTGTAGTAGTCTTGTGTAGGAGCCTTGTGTAGGAGCCTTGTGTAGGAGCCTTGTTTAGGAGCCTTGTGTAGGAGCCTTGTGTAGGAGCCTTGTTTAGGAGCTTTGTGTAGGAGCCTTGTTTAGGAGCCTTGTGTAGGAGTCTTGTGTAGGAGCCTTGTTTAGGAGCCTTATGTAGGAGCCTTGTGTAGGAGTCTTGTGTAGGAGCCTTGTTTAGGAGCCTTATGCAGGAGCCTTGTGTAGGAGCCTTGTGTAGTAGCCTTGTGTAGGAGCCTTGTGTAGGAGCCTTGTGTAGGAGCCTTGTGTAGGAGCCTTGTGTAGGAGCTTTGTGTAGGAGCCTTGTGTAGGAGCCTTGTGTAGGAGTCTTGTGTAGGAGCCTTGTGTACGATCCTTGTGTAGACTACACGAACATGTGACTCAGGTGGTTCTGACTCGGTATTTCTCACATCTGCTCTCATCCATCTTATTTCCAGACCATACAGGCTTATCATTTTGTCTCTGAACTCTGTAATTGTGGAAATACCATGTCACTCTCATCCCAGTTTCAACCACCACCAGCCCCCGCCCACGTCCTCCCCTCGCCCACGTCCTCCTCCATCCGGGGCGTAAGCATGAGGAAGAGGTGCAGATCGCTCAGAGGACGGACGGACCGTCGTCGCATGGCAAAGCGAGGTAGCGAAAGGGACGAGCCGTGGTCCTGCTCCGGGTGTTCTCATCCTTCATCCCCCTCCCCCCCCTCCCCCCCGCCCACATTCCCCCCCCACCACCGCTCCCCCTCCGGCGGCTGACCCAGAGCGAGGTGGCCTGCGTGGAGAGCGGTCTCTTCCACCCTCGTCCCCACCGCCTCTCTGGGGTGTGGTTTCCCCCTCCTGCGCCCGCAGCCCAGGCCTGCGAGAGAGAGCGAAGTCTGCAGGGAACCACACCACAGAGCGTGACGAGGACATCTGCCTGCTCCTGTCAAACCAAACAGATATGGACCCAGCACCAACCAGACCCACAAGTTCATTGCTCCAACATCAGATAAAATCCACACACAACTATTTTTGGAATCATCCTAAACTGTACAAGTGTGTACACTAGTATATGCAAGCCATCAGAAGTACAGATGATGCTGAATGGGCGTTTAAACATAGAATGTAGTTGAACGAGTATCACTCCTATCATCGAAGGGAATGAAACAGCAGCTAACATCTCAGCTTCAATGACATGATGACTCAGTGATCATAGAGCACAGCACACAGTGGTCAGACAGACTGGGCTGGAAAGCCCCACCAGAACAACTCTCATGGAACTCAGCAAAGGAGGAAAGGGATTTTATTTTTTACGGTGATTAATCTGTTCCAAATTAATACTGCCCAATTTGACCATTCCCAATCCCACCCAGCATCCACCCCCTGCCTCGGCTTTGTTTGATCCTGGGCCTGTGTTCACCCACCCGACCATTCAGCCAGCCTCCACTCCGAGCCCCCCTCTGCCCCTGCCCCCTGGCACAGGAAGAAACGCTGGTTTTGATGCAGCCCGCAGAGTGGGCCGGGCCGTGTGACCGGCACGGCGCCATGCGTACATTTCCACATTCTCTCATCGCCAGGCGAGGGTTTCCTCTCCAGGAGTCATCCATCAGCCGCCATGGAGCTGCCAGCTGCCCCCCTGCCCCCCCTGCCCTCCGCTCCCCTCCGCTCTGCCTCGCAACACAGCTACAAAGACAGGGCGGAGAGGGGGGCGGAGGAGAGTGTGGAGGATGAAGAGAAGATGAGAAGATGTACTGTGAGGAGAATGAAGAGGAGAGAAATAATGGGAGGGAAAGAGCGGGTGGGAGGAGCAGATGGCATGAAGGCTGATTCCAGATAAAAGATGTAAAGCTGCCCACTAAAGAATATTGTGTGTGTGTGTGGTGTGTGTGGTGTGTGCGTGTGTGGTGTGTGTGTGTGGTGTGTGTGTGGTGTGTGCGTGCATGTGTGGTGTGTGTATGTGGTGTGTGTGGTGTGGTGTGTGTGGTGTGTGTGTGTGTGTGTGTGTGTGGTGTGTGGTATGTGCGTGCATGTGTGGTGTGTGTGTGGTGTGTGGTATGTGGTGTGTGTGGTGTGAGTGTGTGGTATGTGCGTGCATGTGTGGTGTGTGTGTGTGTGTGTGTGGTGTGTGGTATGTGTGTGCATGTGTAGTGTGTGTGTGTGTGTGTGTTTAGGGGTGGGGGGTCTTGATGTCATGGCCATTTTCCAGATTGGCAGCCATGCAGCTTCCTAGTTGGGCACAAATTGTCACAACCACTCGTGACCACTGCCAAACCCAAACCACCATGACCATGGAAGGAAGTGACATCATACAGGCTGGCTTGGCAAGCAGCAGTGATGGCATTATAATGACGATGGCGTCTTGCTGGAGAACAGAGCCAAGAGGGAAAGTTGGTGTTACATACTATAGTCATCATACACACACACACACAACACATGCACTGAGGTCAATGGACATACATGCACATAAGAACAAAGCAGAGCCATGTACCTATAGGCTTCTTACCACAGCTGTCAAAGTGCTGAGCACAGCACTCTACTGGAGAGCTGTAGCATGAACCAATGATACTCCTGCTGCACCCAGACTTTGTGTTTATAAACAAGGCTCAATATTATTGTGATGTTTGAGCTGAATTCGATAGATTCTTCCTCTATCAGCTTGGCTTCCGTTGCAACATGATCTGAAATTACCTCCGAGCAGCCAGAGGGAGACGGCTTGCCAACTCTCTATCTCTCTCGTTCTCTCACACACTCTATCACTGTAACCTCATCATGGTCGGCTGCCTGGCTGGACTCGCAAGGGGATGGGAGTCTGAAAACACCCTGACCCATTACTCATTCCTGCTCTGGGGGGAGTCTGAGGGGAGTCTGGCCTCCGAGCACCTCCACCTCCTGGTGTCAGGTCCCCCCCCCCCCCCCCCCCCCCCGACCCCCCGCCCGCACACCTCTCCTCCTCCGAGGCCCAGAGCTTTAATGGGCTCTGCTAAACACATTCCCTCCCTATATTACATTGTGATGGGTATGGAGGGTGTCTGGTTTCTAAACCCTGTTTACATGATTCACTCTCTTCCTCTTTCTCTCTCTCTCTCTCTCTGTTTCTCGCACTTCCTCTCTCCCACACTTTTGCGCTCTTTCTGTCAAGCCTCTCTGCGTCTCTCTCTCGCTCTCTCAGACTTGGGTTCAGTCTACGTACTTTCATGAATGAAATTCAGAGACATTGTATTCTTTCTTGTCGTGAAGCAGGACTGAATCACACGACACTCTGCCTGAACGGAGCATTTTCCATGGCACTCCAGCCTTTCCCCCGAAAGAGCGATTAGACCCCTCTTCAGGAGGAAGCACCTCATTCATTCTCACGCGGAACTCTCCATAACGAAAGCACATGCAATGACTGAGAAAGATAGTCCGAAGACTCACTGCCTCTGAAACCAGCCCTAATCGTTTGTTTCTGTCTTGTTCACAGACAGAAGCTTGGGATCTTAATCTAATGGTTTTAATCATTAAAAGAAAGTTACACCATCAATGCGGTCATGTTAGCATATCCAGATAGATATACTGTGAAAGAAAGCTGTTGAAGGAGACCTATAAATGTAGAGCAGAAACATTTTTCCAGAGGAGCAACTGACTGATCTAGACAACATGGGTTTCATTAAGAATGTAAAAAAAAAAAAAAAAACTCATCTGACGAATGAATAAAGACCCATTGATTGCTTACATGTGAAAGACCCACGCCGGCTATGGGTTACTTATCACCAGATTTCAAATGAATTCACTGCTGCTGAGAATGTGGAAGGGTGTGCTCTTCTCCCCCTGGATCTGCCTGTGTGTGTGTGTGTGTGTATGAGAGAGAGAGACAACAGCAGGTTTATTTGACGTGCGCCCTGGTTCTCACTTTTGACTGAGGGCCATAGAAGGAGAGCGTGTTTCCCGCATGCCGCTGTGTGTCCAGAGGCAGTCGGCTCGGTCCTACTCTCTCCAAACCTTCACAACAGAGTATTGTTTGACGAAGTGAAGAACTGCATTTGGACTGGATTTTAGGCCACGTGCAACACTGAGGCACCCTCGCTAGCCTTGTGCGTGAGCGCTGGATGTGTGACGCAGGAGGAGTGAAACACAATTCAGCTGATACTTCTCGCTGATAAAACTGATGAAGCTTTGAGTTTTGCAATGAGTTGTCAATGAGAAGGTTCAGGATGTGGGTTGAGGTCATCGGAACCGCGCAGGATGAGCACTGATAGGATGCGCGCTGTCGCCATCTTGTGGTGTGTTGACTATTCTTTGAGCCTCCCAACCACCCAATTCTTCAGACATTAAGACTTTGGTCCGTAACCAGAAAAAAAACCTTTCCGAAGATTTCACAGTTCTTTGGCATACGCCAACACTTATCATTGTCTCGAGCTCTGTTTTATGGCTTCATTCTGTATTTGGAATACTCCTGGAGTTCTGATCAGTAATTATGCAGCCATAAAGTTTGTGGATGAGTCTGTGTTCATTTGGATGACAGTACAGGAGACATCTGCTTAGCCACAACTGGCAGGAGGTGGGACTTCTCCCCAGGCTTGTTTTTAGTGGAACAACCCTAATGGGTCTTAATTGGGAGTTTAATTGTGTGTGGTGTAGCTAGAGTATTGACTGCAAAACCTGTGGCACTTGAGTGCTTATGTACACATACGCATCATATACACTTAGACACACACACTTCGTTTTCATCTATGTAGTAAAAGCAGAGCCCACTGTCCCTTACGAACCTGACATGCTGTACAATGAGTTAGGATGGCCAGTTCCACAGGATGATTTGATCACAGTATGTCCTTGCTTTTAGAGATGGCGTTAACTTGTGATACACACAAACGAGGCCCAGGCACAAAGATGTTTAGTGTTTGACACATTCCAAGTACGTCGTCCTAAAGTCCATGTGTTGCTTCTATTCATCCTCGACCTTTAGACATATCTGAAGGCAGTGGGAGCTGTGAAATCAATGGGAAGCAATTCAACTGTTGAAAACATCTTGTTCCACCTTAATAATTGGCTGTGGGTTCCATAGTTTCTTTATTTCCCCAGACACATGCTGAGGGAACAAGCCAATGTGGAGAGCAGCCTTGTTCCTTGTGTAGTACATGTGTGTACACCTGAGTCCTATAATCACCCAGCACCTACAGTTAACAAGACTGAGAGTGGATACGGAAGGGTATATGAAGATAAATTGAGAGGAAGAGAAAAGTACACGAGCAGATGGCAGGGCCTGTGCTGAGCACACTGAAAGGCCGAGAGCCAATAGCAGAACACGGTACAGAGAGAGAGAGAGAGAGGGCAGAGCAGGAGGGAGATAACACTCCCTGCGCCTGTCAGGGTTTTGCTGGCATCAGCGCTGGATTTGGATGAGATGAAAAACGAGACGCCATTTTGTGTTCCATGAACGTCTGTGGACCATGGCGTTCCGTGCGCACGCACACGCGCGCAGAGACGCAGGAGCCCTGTTTCCTCTGCATGTGGCTTTCCAGTCCAGTGACAGGAGCCCTGAAATCAGGGTGGTGAGGCTGGAAGACTAGCTCCTCATCGGGGAGAAGCCTGTTTGCGTTGGCCCCGAATTAATATCTTTTCATTTAGTGCGGAAATGACAGGAATAGTAATTAAGGAAATGGAATGATTTTATTGGCCATGATGTTTATATTAAGTTCCAGATGTGAAGCAGCTGTTGATGTAGAGAGGCCCAGCCCCCCGAAGCGATATCACTGGGCGAGAGGCACAATCGGGGGTCGGATAATAAAAGCAAGATAACTCCACAAGCCAAATGCATTTCCTCATCTACAGAAACATGTCTTACCACACTGGGCACCAATCTGAACCAATATAATGTCCAGTCAGATGAATGGGAAGCCATTCTCTTGCCCCATGAAGCCATGTGTTGCATTTGTATAAATGTGCCCCAATAGCATAATTTATTTGCACATATAATGTTACCCTATTTCAGACCTGATTTGCCTGACTGGAAAAGTTAATATTGAAGACTGGTGGTTCAGCATTTTTTGGGTGGCCAAAACCAGTGGTAAAGTCCCATGTCTTCTCCTAATGGGGGCTTGGTTGGTCTTAACAGGCAGTGACAGAATTGCTGAGTCTCCCCCGCTGGCTGGAGGGTCGTGTGCACCAGGGGCCCAATAGAACTCACAGAAGCCACGGAACATCTCGGCATGTTCTCCTGTATGGCCACTGAAGAGGTCTTCTGCAGGTCATCTCCAAGAAAAACATGGAGGAACTTGGCAGGTGATAATAGCAACTTATTTTTTTGTATTTTTTTTCCAGAGCCAGTGTGTCTGCCACGTGTGTTTTGCACGAAGATGTTAACTTAAAGTAAACACAGTATGGGTGTCCCCCTGCCTGATTGTTCCAGAAACGTTTTCCTGTAGCTGATCTCCAAACAATTTGATTAGACTAATCGTTCTGTATAAGCTGCTTTAATTAGTTTTAATAGTGATGTATGCAGGAAGAACCGTAGTAGAAACATTACTGCTTAGAGCACAGTTGGGTGTAATAGAATGTCTTCTTGATGAACAAAGTAAAGTACATTTAAGACAGGATCTTATTAAATGTATCTTAATAGGAAAATTTTGCAAAACATTCCTGCTGAACAAAATAGGCTGGTTAGCTCTATCTTATGAACAAAGAAGAGTGTAAGTGACCCATGCACATAGACAGATGCTGGGATAGATGCAGTCCTATCCTGCTTCATGGAGACCTCATTCAAGCCCTTTCTTCCTTCCAAGTTCAATATACTAGATGTTCTCTGCAGCATCATTTTCTGTTGGCTACTGATTTGGTTTGATATATTTTACAATTTTGGTTGTATTTTCTACAGAACAACAAAGGCTAGTTGAACCAATGTTGAGTGTTTGCCTCACTGTGATGTTCTGCCATCTGGTTTCCAGTGCAAATGCATCACTCCATTACCACTGCCTGTGATCTAGGAAAAGGCTTTAATCTAACACTATAAACTCTATCTAATTACATCCTCTAAAAGAGCTGTATTGGTATAACACAATCAAACAGGGAGGCCATCCATTTTGGCGAGTCAAACATGCTAACGTTGCTCTGTAACATGTTTACTTTTGTTTTCCTATCCAGTAGATATCCATCATGGCATAACATAGAGTAAAGCACAGAATTGAAGTCGATTATGGACAAAAGATTGCTTCAGTGGTGTTTGACATGAGGTGCCCTTACTATGGGTAAAGACCATGACAGTTAAGATCCATGAAACAGACTGTGGGGCAGACTGACAACTGGCTGACTCTATGGTTGACCTTTCATGCTTTTATTCAATTACTTCCAGTCATATCCAGTATCCTATTGAGAAAGTGCATATTGTAAATGATACAACAAACCATCTTTAACAGAAAGATTATCTGGATTTGATTTCTACACAAAGGCATTATTATGAAACACAAGATAAAAGGCAAAGATTTTTGTCAGTGTCTCAAAAGATTGGCTTGCAAACCAACAATGCCACGTTATAGTGATATTCTGGCTCTTTTCATAACCAAACATGTTTTTGACAGTGTCTGGATTTAAGGTCAACAATTAAAATTGGTATTTTGTACAAATTAGAATTTATAATAACGTTTTTGATATTTTTTTTATACAGTTAAATGCACTTCCTAGTAAGTTCCTCTACTTATAGTGACTTATTAATAAGTCACGGTCGGAGGAATCGATTTTAGAGAGATGTCTTTTGTTGTCTTTTGTTTTAAAACATAAAATTCAAGAGTTGATGTTAGGTTCCATTTGTTATTTGGTTATGTTGGAGAAAAAAATTACTTCATTGTCTTGAATTAGATTTTCTAAATACTTTTCAAATTATAGTCGGGACATTTATTTGTGTCGAAAAAAACGGAAATGACATCATATGCTTCGCCCCTCCTCAGTCCAACATGGCGTCCTGTTCTGAGGTAAGTGAATTTGTAAATAAAATAAAATGTAAAGTAATGACAGTGGCACTTGTAAACACTTTCCATTAAGAAGGTTGACAGTACCTGAATTTCGATACTGGTTATGTGTATCAATAATTCTTTATAATCCAAGACAAATCCATGATTTCACATATTTTTTGTTTACCATGTTAGCTAGCAAGCTAACCAACGGAACTTTGATTTTGACTTTTTTTCTCAGAAAAATCTTTATTCGAAGTGTTTGGTCGTCATATCTTGTCGATATGAGATACGATTTTTTTTGCCATACACGACCGATATGACTAAACCCACACTTGTTGTCATATCATTAACATGGGATAACATGTTAGTGTAGCATGCTACATAGCCATGTGCTAATGTTGCTAATTGCTCAGGATAATAATAATAATAATATTGTATTTATACAGCGCTTTTCAAGGTACTCAAAGTCGCTTTACAGACAATAAAATCATCATAAAAGTTTCACATTAAAAACATAGTAAATATTGACATGGTACATTCATCACATATTAAAAGCAGTTCTAAAAAGGTGATTTTTTTATTTGAACACCAGGATGCCGGTGTCTCATCTAACAAGAGAGAGGAGAGACTCCGCAAATTCAGGGAGCTGCATTTTAAAAGGGTGAGTGTGGAAGCACTAGCGGATACATTTCATCAGCATGGCAAGGAATAATATACTATATATATATACTATATATATACTATACATACACTATACATACACTATACATACAGGTCATTTGCCGAATGATTCTTGAACCCGCGAAATGTTGTTCCTGTGGTGTCATTAGAATGAAGCACGTAAACTGAACCACCAGGAGGTTGTAGAGGAGGACAAGCGACTGAAGCTCCCATCAAACTGGGAGGCTAAAAAAGCTCGCCTGGAGTGGGAACTAGTGACCGATCAGAAGAAAAAGGTACCTAAAATTACACGCAAATCACCCATAAACTCATGTTTATTTTTTTAGGGGTTTTGAATATTAAACATCAGGTTTGTTTAGGACTGTAGGATCAAATTGAGATCCATTGTAAACTGTGTGTTGCGCTCGCAACATCTCAACGCTGTGTTTGTGTGGTGTGTGTGTTTAGGAGTGTGTGGAGAAGGGGGAGGACTATGACCGTGTGAAGCTCCTGGAGATCAGTGCTGAGGATGCAGAACGCTGGGAGAGGAAGAAGAAGAAGAAGAACCCTGATCCAGGATTCTCAGGTTGGAAACCAGCTTCACTCTCTTTCTAGTGATGATAGGTCGAACGTCCTCATTGTTGAGGTGCAACCCCTGTTGTGGCTCAGTGTTGATGCATCCCTTAAGGAAATCCTATACGGTTTAAACCTGGGAGAGCAAACCCCCCCCCCCCCCTGTGGTGATCAGTGGATGAGACTCAAGAGTCAGTCCTGTAAGCAGCAGCCATTATGTTGCTGAACAGCGCTACTGATGGTCGCTCTGTCACCCTAGCAGCCTCGCACAGAGGAGTTCAGGGTGCGTGGAAAGCCCAGAAGGGATAAATCATTTTTAACTGGGTCCAATTTAATCTGCCAAAAGGGATGGCAGCCTCAAATATGGCTGCCATCTGTTGCATCAAAACCCTCTCTGAATTAAATCCTCTGGGGAGAAAATTATCACCAGAGGGGCTTGAAAGGAGGGGAGGTGGGCTGCCTCCCTGGCTCCCCTAACTAGACCCAGGTTTTGTCATGGAGCTGCACGCCTGCTCCACGTTTGTTCCGGTGAATGTAACCCCGGCGCTTGTTGTGTTGCCATGGGGCCGCAGGTTACGCCGAGGCCCAGCTGCGGCAGTACCAACGCCTCACCAGGCAGATCAGACCAGACATGGAGAGCTACGAGAGGCAGAGAGAAGTTTGGTGAGGCATTCGACCTTTCTGCTATGACATCACACCAGGATGATGCTTTTACAGTTATATATATATATATATATATGATATGATATGATTTTTATTGCTTTGAGTAAGCATGCTATTACAGCTCTGTTAAATACCCCTAAAACAGTCTGTTTGTCTAGGGCACATATCATAGTTCAAGGCATTACCGTGCAGGCCAAATTATTGGTTGTCACTATTTACTGTAAACACAATTCCTGCCAATCACTTGCTTTGAAAGGAACAGGACACACATTTAGCGTGTGGGCGGCTCCTGTCTCTGGTTCGATTCTGACACAGTTTGACTCCCAGGAATCATCTCCTGTTGTGTGACGCGTCAGCATGAGGCACAGTGGAAGGGTCTGGTTACAGTTATGGCTGCTTCTTCTTGATCAGCCAAAGATGAGTTCAGTACCCACACATTTTTCCCCCCATTAAATGCTGCCACATGGAAAACTGTGAAAGACGCGCTGAAGCCACAGTGGCTCGGCAGTCGTAGCCGAGCATGAGCGAAGGGAATCGTGGTTCAGGAGGATGATGATGATGATGAACAGCTCCCTGTCTCAATGTCCTTCGGTGGTCTCAATTGGCTGAGTGGTGAGGGAATCAGGCTCGTAATCAGAAGTTTGCTAGTTCGAACCCTGGCTGTGGCAACATTATGTTGTCCATGGGCAAGGCACTTCACCCTACTTGCCTCAGAGGGAGTGTCCCTGTACTTGCTGTAAGTCTCTCTGGATAAGAGTGTCTGCTAAATTGTAAATGTCATGTCTCCCACAGCGGTGAGGACTTCCACCCGACCTCCAATAGCCTGATCCACGGCACCCATGTCCCATCCAAGGAGGGCATCGACCGCATGGTGGAAGATGTGGAGAAACAGTAAGTGGAAGACACTGTCCAGAGATTAGAAGGACTAAGCTCACTGCCCACTAGTGACAGGCAGGCTGCCAGAGCAGATTTTGGTGCTTTTATGAGCCCCAGCATCGAAAGGATTATTAGTGATTCTTGTGTTTCTAAAGCAAGTCTGTGATCAGAAGTGGTGCATGGGGTTAAAACATGAGAGAGCAAAAGCAGAAAACAGGAGAGGAGAGAGCTATGGCTTCTGTCAGTTGATGCAGAGATTTAAAATGCTGTCTGATGTATTGGCACTCTCTTGACGGTGGCCCTGTTTGTGTTTGAACCCCAGGATAGAGAAGAGGGCCAAGTACAGCCGCCGCAGGGCCTACAACGACGACGCAGACATCGACTACATCAACGAGAGGAACGCCAAGTTCAACAAGAAGGCAGAGCGCTTCTACGGAAAATACACGGCCGAAATCAAGCAGAACCTGGAGAGAGGCACGGCCGTCTGAGCGGATGCTCCGTGTGTGTTTGGGCTTCACTGGGACGCTCAGAGGCTGGGCATGCCAGTATGGTTAAAGGACTGATCGTTATTTGGGGATAAAGGATTTCTGTTGAGACACAAGTGTTTTGAACACGCTTTTCTGTATTTGTATTACTTGGGATCAGTGTAACCTTTGCAAAGTTTGAATTTTCCAAACAATTATAGGTGTGATGCCCTGTAAAGGCATTTGAAGATGTATGTTTATTGTCCCCCATCCCCCTTAAAAGTTATTTTATCTTTTAAATAAAAACTCTTGGATCGATTTTGCGGTCTGGTGTCTAGGTTTTGTGGGTGGTTGGGGTTGTGGGGCTTAATGTGAGCGTGGGAATGAAACACACCCTTCGTTACCCTCAGGCTGAAGCCTGTTTATCAGCAACAGCAGCAGAAGAATGTGTTGGTGTAGGTGCATGCGTAGATAAGCAACAGTTAAGCAATTCAATTGGGTTGCTATTAAACCACATCAGTTGAGCTAACTTGCCTCAAGCGATGACATGGAGGGAGACTTGTGACTTAAGAAAAGATCAAAGGCAGGCCAGCAGATTCCCAGGCCATTCTCTTTTGTCCTCCTCAGCAAACCCTGCGTAGTGGCGCCCTCTATGGGACAGTTGGTTGTACTGTTTGTTTACGCCATGTGGAAGTTGCGTGAACCCAGGAACCGTGTCCTTAATTTGAGTCAGGCGTTTCATGTGTACTAATGTGAACATGCTCTGACTCAGTCGACTCGAGGCTGTAGCGTTCAAGGAAACAGTGACACACGAGTTTCCTGATTTATGGGGGAGGAGAAGTGGAAGGATATTTTAATGACGTCTTTGATATTTGACTCCACTTTACAGGGCGATATCAAAAACCTGGGAGTCTCGTGTTTTTATATATAGTACAGCCACAGGAAAATCCAATAGAAGTCATCATTTTCTGTCTCACATATGGGTAGCAATATACTGCCATGCTTGCATGCAGTTGACCATTGTCTTTGATAGTTTCTCCAGTTCCCATCAAAACCATGCAATGAAAGAGTAAAGAGCTTCTGGCCCAGGAGAAGCAGAGATAGTGGTCGTGATCGGTCAAGATTGTGATAGGCTAGTTGAGGGGCAGTTCTATGGGCATATGTGAAGCCCTCTGTGACATTGCATACAAAAAGGGCTATACAAATAAATTTTGATTTGATTCAATTCCCGACTCCTGGATGATGTGTAGGGTGTTGGTGATCAGACTCATAAGCATGAAGCTGCCTTCTTAATCGACAGAAGAGGTTCAGATCTACCATGTGAAACCTTTTATTCAGATGCATTATAACAAAGGGGATTTCATGATCAATGTCACAGTACTACTTTCAGTACTTTATCTTTTTAGTCTTTTGAACATCGTCAGGATGAATGATGAAACAACACTCATTAATTGTAGCTACTGTTGAAAATGCAGATAGGGTCATACTGTTTTGTTTGAAATTCATGTCCTCAATGTGACAATGTGAGTCCTACATCCAAGCAAATCTGACACACGCCTACCACCAGGTGGTCATCATCTGTACTGCATCAATAACTAGCAACATTTATATTAAATATAAGACCATCCTGGAGAGTAGCGTTGCCCATGCTTGATTGAAAAGTCAACACATGAATTGATGTCAAATCTTTATTGAATACCTATGTTACACAACACAAGGAACCAGGCGACAACAACAAAAAAGTATCCCATCTTAATTACATCACTTCTTTTCAGATAAAAGGTAAACTGTATCTATTGTGATACTCATTGCTTGAAATCCCCCCCCCCCCCCCCCCCCGCTATGTACATTATATTACAGTGATATTTACAGGGTGTGTGCCACACTAGTGTGAGGTGGCATGGGGATGTTTGGAAGAGCGAGACAGAGAGCTTCGGGCGACGCTTTTGACAGGCACCCAGTGACCGTACGGGGCCCTGCTGGTGTAGCTCTCCACTCTGTGCATTACCTTACTATCTGCACTGGAGACATTCATAGTGGGCTTGGCCACTGAGTTCTGGAAGAACAGGACACAAATGTTAGCAAATAAATAAAAATACTACACAGCTATTAGTGCCATAGTGCTTTCAAGTGAGTCTCCTAAATGACTAAATGTAAAATGTCAGATATTTGCAGCAGACTTACATTGATGCTGAAAGAGATCCCCTTGCGAGTGGGGGACATCTTGGGGCTTGGGCCATCATCCTCAGGATCCAGGTCACTGTTCTGTTACAGAGAACACAAGCACCCTCATTTACAATGGGCACCCAGACAGAGCAAACAGCAGCACTGACGAGAACATGCCAAATTAGCTGTCTTTTTTTTTTTTAGGACTATTGTAATAAATCCAACATAGTGTAAATACATTATTCTGTAGAAGGTATTAGCTGCGAGTGTCATTTGACATGGCTTTAACAAACAGCAGCTGCCCATGCACTGCCTCTAGAGGCCATGAAGAAAACTGAGACCAAACAAAAGAAAACCCCAAATGGACACAAGAATAGGAAAAACAGCCTTCTTCTCTGAGCAGCATGATGGCGCAGTGTCCTTCCACAGGGCCATTCAGCACACAGCCTGTGTACCAACTTATCTTTGGCATACGGTGACAGGGGAAGTGTTCTTCAGTTTTAGATCTCTTGTCAGGAATAGTCCCTATAACGCAGTCCAAACGCCTGCGCGTCTTCAGCGATAGGGGAGGACTCTGCTAAATAACAACGTACCCATTTCAGCGGTAAGCAAACACACATTTCAGAGTATCTACAAACACTATGTGTGTGTGTGGTAACGATACTAGATGTACTGGTGCATGAGAATTATATTTAGTGGACTGTTGTAGTGTTTGATCTGAATTCTACTTGATAAAGTAGAGTATATAGTATAATAGAACATTAATGTATGAATATAGGTCCCGTGAACGGGCCAAAACAATCTACTGTTTCACACATGGCTATGACTGGACCTGTATAGGCATTATGAGCATGGCAAGATTCACCAGATTGTATAACCTTTCACGCAAACGCATTGGTGTCACCCAAGTCACATGACTGCTCTCTTATTCTCCTAATCCGAGAGGGGCCAGGAGTGGAGACCACTGTCATGTGATCTACAAGAACAAGGGATAAATACAAACAGAGCATGTGTGTTCCCCCAGGATGGCGAGGTTAACAGGAAAACATTTCAGAAAGCACAGAATGAGAGGAATCCGACAGCTAGTGTGTGGTTCATGTCGACTCAAGTCAGTGATCCACATATTGGAATGTGTTGTTAGCTGCAGTGTAAAAGGTTACCTGTGACGCTGGGACAGTTCTGTCCTTGTGTAGTACATGAGCTGCTTTCAAAATAGTAGTGAGGTTACAGTAAAAAAAAGATTCTTCTTTTAGTTCACCATAATTGTGTCAAATGATGATACTGGGTTTTGGTAGTAAAACCACTGAATTCCTTACAAGTACAACAAGGGCATTAACCTTATTCTTCCAGTGAAATACACCTCCATCAGGGAATTAAGCTATGTAATCCTGTTATACAAGACATTGTTAAACATGAGATCATTCTGGACTTGATTCAAACACAGATGTAGCCTGTTGATCTCTGAACACCCACCTGTGATGGACTCTTCTGGAAGGTTGGCTCTAGTGTGACCCAGCCCTCTGATCTGGGATGTGGATCTGGTGTGGTCAGTCTAGGTCTCTCCTCCTCAGCATCTGGCTTGGAGCTCCAAACATCAGCTTTCGGTCCTATAAGGACAAACATTGGAATAATTACTGTTACAATAAAGAAGCAGTCCAGTTAGTAAAGGGACACTACCAACTCAACATGTGAACTGATCCACAGCCTTACCATCCAAGTTCAGTCTAACAGTCAGTTGCTCTGGAGATCTGGAGCGGCTCCTGTCGGTCTTGGTGGATTTGGAGGTCTTGAGACTTCCTCTAGGCTTCCTGTGGTCAGCTGTCCTCTCAGCTGAGGCCCTGGAGCGAGAGCGGTGGCCGCTACGACGGGAGATTGGCCTATCAGGGGAGGCGGGGCTGGACGAGCGGGAGTGCGCTCTATGGCGCCGTGGAGAGGAGTGGCGGCTACCCCTGTGCCTGCGAGCGTGGGAGCAATGGGAACGAGAGGCAGCTCTGTGGCAGCGAGGGCGGGAGCGGGACCTGAGGCGGGGGCTACTGCCTGACGAGGAAGAGGAGGTGCTGGAGGAGGACCTGTGACGACGGCCTGCACAAGCCTCTCTTCTATGGGCCCGGCTGCCATGGCTACTTCTAGAATGGGCGCTTGCGCCAGAGAGTGTTTCCTGGTCGAAGACGAGGCTGATCCCGTCACTCAGTCGGACTGCAGTCATCTGGGTGTGAGAGTCTTTCATCATCATACTGATCACCTGTGGAAAGCATCCAATGTTTAATAGCGGACATTATCAATCATTGGTCACTATTATAATAAATATTTATAAAAATCAATCACGGGTAGAAAAAGATTTAACAGCAGAAGAGTAGGTTGCGTAACTGTATTCCTCGTTCTGCAGTGCAGGCCTGAAATTAAGCCAACCCGTAACTGGTATTGCATAATACTGCGCGTCCCCTCCCCCAACCAACTGTTACTAAGGGGACAGACAAAAACGTTGTTTTTTGTTTAGAATACCTAATGTTATCGGACTTCAAAATAAATCAAACTAAGAAACAAAGTATACAAATCAAACCAACATTTTGGAGCCTTGCATTAGACGAGTGGCACCGACTAACTGTAGACAGCCACAGCTAAAGCTAGCCGGAAATAGCTACTGTACAGTACTGCAGCTAGCTAGCCTAGCTACGAAACGACGACGTTTAGTTTGCAACAACATACCTTGTTAATCCACGGCTCAGTTCTGTTATGTTGACGAGATTCGTACTAGTTTAACGTTAGTATCGCTGTTTAGAGATATTCGAAATTAATAGTTAGAACAAACTTCGAATTCTGTCCGTTGCCTTTGTTAGGTCGTGTTTCTTCAAACTGCGATCTCTGGATTAGTCACCGCGCGCTATGCTGTGCTGGAGCTTTGTCTATGAGCTCGAGCGTCATCACACAGGAACTTTCCAACCTGACGCTACTTCACGAGGGTTACTGTTGCCCATTTTTCAGGTCTTGCGCACGCCCTACTATGTGAACATGCTTTACAAAACAATGCCTCTAACGCCCTCGTTCTTAAACAAAAGTAAACACCATGTATAGTAATATTATTAAGTGTTTGTTGGTTATGTTTACTGGGCCATATTGGGAAATAAAAGTGTGTAAACGTTTTACAAGACGAGACCCTTGCCGATATAGCCACTACAATAAATGCAGTTTATCTACGCAACAGGTAACATCGTGAGATCATTGATAAACAACTTCAAATCCCTCGGTTGCACAGAGCAACTGCCTGCAAACTGGTCTCCTGCGGAAGCAAGTCTCAAGATTAAAATACTCATTTTAAATACTCATTTAGTATCACGATCGTATGCAATGGAGATTTTGGATATATTGCCTTCAAGTTTCGGATATGTTATCCTAACGTACTTGTATAGTTGGATAATGTTGAGTTATCTGGGGATTAAGGTTGGGGGCGCCAGAAAAAAATACGACGTTCAGGTAAAGCAGAAGTCCTTAGTACCCAACTGTGACTGCAAAAGGCAGTTTGCATTACATGTGCTAATGGCTCGAACGTTCACGGCTTAAAGTTCATTGGACTTTGATTTAAAAGAAAAACGACGCGTCCGAATGAAAGGATGCATGTGTTGAGTTGTTTTGTTGGTATTTGGTCAAGTAACTTGATATGTGTGTTTGTTTTCTCCACCTGACAGTACCCCACGATGTACAGTGACAAGGAACCAGTGTTCAACTGCATCCAGAGGGCCCATCAGAACACACTAGAGGTGTACCCGCAGTGGCTGGTGTTCCAGACTATCGCCTCGCTTGTCTATCCAGTATGTATGCACCCGTGACTTGTGCACTAATATTCGAATAAGCTTAGAAGTGCACGACAAAAACAAATCATGAGAATCTTGTGTAATATAAAAGCTTTATGGAAATGGAGCCAGTGATGTGAGTTGTGGTGATGTAATCTACCATTGGCAGCCATGTTTTCTACCTTCTGCATTCCTTAGTCACAATGATTCAGCAGCATCTCATTTAGACCTGATATAAAACAGTTCTCTTTGTTTGTTCATTGTTAATTCCTCTTCTTCACTTTCCAGACCTCAGCCGCTGTGCTTGGTGCCATCTGGGTGACCAGCAGGTTCTCTTATGCGTGGGGCTACTACACTGGAGGTGAGAGAAACTGTGCGACCATTACAATATGTTTGTATTGCAGAAAGTTATCAGGGGTTGATGCGTTAGTTGTGAAATGAAGTCTCTACAGGTGTGTAGCTTTTAAAATGCTATTTGTCCACACACACACACACACACACCACGTTGTTCCTATTCACCTAGTTGTGCTCTTTAAAAAGGGACAAAGGGCAGTAGAAATAAAGGTTAATGTTTGCCATGCAAACAGTTTTATCTGATTGTTGGGAAATTTGTCAGGTATGTTTGGTGTGTGTGTGCGTGTTGTGAGGTTGTAACCATGTGAAATTATTCTTTATTTTACAGACCCAGCCAAGAGGATGCAAGGAGCCTATGGATATATTGGCTTATTTGGAGTGATCATTCTTTCCATTTCAGTGGCTTTGCAGTTATTGGGAGTCATTTAGAGTTGATACCAGTATATTACTTTCACGGTTAATACCTTTAGCCATCACCACTAACGATCACCACTTTTATATTGATTGAAACCCACAGTCCTGCATGTTTTAGACTTTTCCCTCCTCCAACACACCTGATTCAAATGAATAGGTCGTTATTGCTGAAGAATCCTGGTAACCAGCGTGCATTAGAATAAGGTGTGTGGGAAGGGGGAAACATCTAAAATAACCAGGACTGTGAAATTATAACATGGAAATCAGATTAAAATATAACCGACCCTTTACATATGTTGATGTATGCAAGTTTTCCAAATGTTAAGAGATGATGAACTTATGGATTCAACTTGTACTGTAGTCGTGAAGTAAAAACACGTTAAGTTCATATGATGGAAAAGGAATAAGACTCACATAATGTTTCATGAATTGATTATATATATTTTATTAATATTCCAGTCTATTCAACATTATAGCGTTCATGACCCCACAGCGGTATAGGTAATGTGGTATAGGAGACCTGCAGAGTAACACCAACGGCTTCAAACAGTCATCACCAAGCAAGAAGTCCACTAATTCACCACGTTCACATAAAAAAATAAATGTATAAAACAATATTTGGGATGCATACTGTTGCTTTCTTAAAGTATATCTTACCTTATGTGTTTCCCTCATGTTTAAATAGAAATATATGTGAACAAGAAGGATCAGGTTTGTTTTGTCAATCTTGAGTGATCCTAATATTTGTGTGGTACCACGAACAATTTGGACACCTAACGTCCCCTCCCCATGGTCTCTGACCAATCACCCAACAAACAGCTCCTTTTCTTGTGGATAACAAAACCTGACTCAAGGACAGAGTCAGTATTTGGTGTGTGCAGCTTGCTGTCAGACTACATTCTCATGGAGAGCTTCATTTTTACATGATGTGTCAGTTCATTGTGAATGCGTCATTGTATTTTCAGTAAATAACAAAGTAACTTGGTTATGGCGCTTAACTTCATATTTACTCCCACATCCCAGTTTTGAATCCGCAACACCTAGAGTGTCTCTGGTTGAGTGTGATTTTGCAAGTCATATATTTGCAATCTCTGAACCATTAACCATATAAAAATACTTTTATCATATGGCTCTCTGGGCAATCTGGGCTGCATTGGCTGACGAACAGATTTTTTTTCTCCACACCTATTAACCCCTTAACCAATTATATGTGCTTTGAATTAAAGTGGTCATTAGTATCCGGCAGTTTTCAGAAAGATAATCGGTGATTGGACGACGAAGATACTAAGGCGGGAGCTTTATTTTCATATTTGAATAGGCCGGCTTTATACTGGAGGACCGCAATGGATCCAAGAGAAGATATCAACAGGAATGTTATGACTTTCCACTGTGGACAATGCAACACTGTGTGGGCAGACTCACACGGACTATGTGGAGAAGCAAAGTGTTTAAGATCACTAATATGCTGCAGTAAGTGTGTGACTGATGTGCCAAAAATGTTAAATTGTCGACCAAAATTGACGTCTTCAACATTATTATTATTATGGCTGCGGGGCCACGTGTTTCACTATCCACTCACTTTTAGCTCCCACGCGTTTTAAAGTTTCGTCTTACAAGTGTACTTCCAAGTAGTCTAAAAGTCGCTAGTTTTTTTTGATAAATAATAATCTTTCCTTAGAGGTTACCCTAGATGTGAGAATCAAGAAGGAGCAAGAGTCAAATCTCAAGGAGAAATGGGAAAACTGGTATGTTTTGTATGACTGGTGTAGTTATAACCCTGAGAGTTTAGGCTGGTTGAGGGGCAGTTCTGCGGGCATATGTGAAGCCTTTTGTGACATTGCTTGTAAAAATGGCTATACAAATAAATTTGGACTTGATTATTAACCTTGATGTGTACAAATGGAAGTGGACATCTGCCATATGCATTTGTGTCTGTAGCATCTACAATTCCCTGAGCTGCTCTGGGTGTGGCTGTTCTGCTGGTGTCATCCTCATCTCAGCTCCACAGCATCTCGCCGGCCTTAGGTCCCTGTTTCTCCTCCTGAAAGATAACATGAATTGGTAAGCTCCACTTTAAAATGAAACACTTCCCTGGAGTATTAGCTGATTTGTATTGTATTCATGGTTGTTTATCCTTTAATGCAGTTACCAATTCAGTGATGGTTCAATGGTGAAGGCTTCTACACTTGACTTTCATATAGAGCCCATTGGAAAAAGTATAGCTACGGTAAGATGTACCCCTCAACATTATTAATTTTCTCATCAACAGGCTTTAGGCTGTTTATCAGCCTTTACGGTTATAAATATTGCGTTTTTAATGAAAAACATGTATACTTTCCTGTGTTTGTTTCGTTCTACATTAAACTAAACAACAACACTATACTACACTGTACTGGATTTCCAGCTGAAACAGGATATGGACGCAGCACTGGAGCACATTTCTCTGCTACATGGCAGTCTGAGAGAGAGCAGCACTGCAAGCCAGGAGTAGGTAGCTGCCAGGCTGGTGATGAACCCCTGCTTCATGTGTCATAGTTCTGGTTAGGTGACAGGTTTTCTAGCACCAAGTCTGTTCAAAATGGTGTATGAATGTCAGCCTGTGTATATACAGTATCTCTGGTATATAAGATGATAAATGTAATGTCAGTGTTTGCATGGTATATGTGTGTTGGTCTTGTGTCTACATACTAATGTAAACTGGTGTTTGTGTGCTTGCGGGTGTTTGTTTGGATTTATATTAGGTGTTTCCGGGTCACAAAGAAACAACACACTTCACTATTTGAATAAATGAAGTTACTCGTTTTATTGGCACCATGCTGTTTTTTATTGCTGAATTTCTGATGCAGATCGTTAATACGAAACCAGACGGGAGGTTCACAACAACATGCTTGGGGCCACCCTCTGGAGTGCATAGTTAGAATCGGCTCATTCTGTGGTGAGGTTGATTAGCAGTGTACAGTCATGCAATACCATCCCCAGTAACGGTTCATTTTCTCAATATAACAATGTGTTAAGATTTCTACATAGTTAATGGTCAAATGTCAGTTCAGTTGAAGTGTTTCTTCAGCGACACTTCCCTGTTGAGGCCTGGTAAAGTCCATTTCAATGTTTAGAAATAGACGTGAGTGTTTTGTTTTTTTACACTGCAAAAAACCTGGAGACTGAGCTGTTCAAATGTGTTTGTGGCCCAAAACAGTTACTTTTTCTTTTGTGATCATGATACAATCCCCACCCCCACAAAACCAACACATTTTAGTATCATAATTCTAATACTTCTCACATTGTTACAAAACTGGATTATTGCATGCAATACAAATAGTTAATTATTCAGCTTTGTCATGCATAATTGGTTAACCCACAATCATTTATAGCATCTTGCTTTTCATGTCTTCTGTAAACCCACGAATAGGTTCTCACAAACCTAAAGGTTAAACATAGTATGTATAACAAAATGGTAATAATGGTGCTATTTGTTGCGCTGTTTGTTCGATAGGCAATACAGTTTTAAAACCAACTTTCCTGAATGAGCTATCAAATTAAATGGTGAAAGTGCAAGACCTAGATATGCCATCTCAATTGCTTTCAAATATTAAGACTTTACAGTTGATGTTTACGCACACATCTCATCAATGATTCATAACAATACAAAATCATTTTGTGAATGGGGTGTCTTCATTTGCCTGTGCTGTGTTGCTCTATCTTTACCCAACACAACATTACTATGATCCTGCTGTAACCTAGGTTTACCGGTAATGCATCCTATGAACCAAGTGCCCAAAACACCCTTTTAATAAAAAATGATGGAGCAGCAAGTAGCCTATACAACAACTCCTTCTCACACAATATTTTATATACTCTGGTGCTAAAATCATGCTTTACATTATTGCTACTAACCCTAAACTAATAAGTTACAATTTCATGGTTGTTCTTTATAAACGCTCGAAAATAATCAACTGAATTGCAAACTGGGGTAGTATTGTGTATATATATATTTACTACAATTGGTATTGATGCTGTGCCAAATTTACACTCACTGCCGATATCTGACTCCCCTGTTATCTATTACCCTTTTTTAGGCCCGTAGTTTTTAAAGCAAAAGAGAAGTTGATAAAAAGAAAATATTAAAAAATTAAAATAATTACTACACATGTTATTATTTGTGGCAATTCTAAACAAAAATTAACATACCTTATATAATTTTTTTCAATTCTTCTCACCTCAAATAGAGAATGATAAAATGATGATGTGAATAGCAAAGTTTACAAGTAAGAGTCTGAGCAATGCAGAGGCAACGTGCGCGTTCACGAGCAGGGGAGTGGGGGAGCGATATTTCGGCACAACACCAGCTGAGCTCTACTATTTGGGTTTTTCATGGTAAGATACTTTGTACTGAGGCTACCCTGAATTTGACGTGAAACACTGCATACTATGATTTATCAGAGAATAGTTACATGGGTCATCCAGCCAAGTTACTAATGGCTAATAGTACTAAGGCTGACTATGACACCGAGTTGTCTATAATAACGCCAACAAATTAATAAAAATTCTAATAATCAACGTACAGATCCAGCGAAAGTGTCACGTTGAATACAAAGTTTCATGCAGCAGCACTGAAGATTAACCTTTCTAATTTGGCAGAGCCCCATCAGCAGTGGAAAACTAAAGGTGAGACCTCTCTTAGGGTAGTCAAATACTCAAATACTATTATCAGGACAGAACTTATTTTTGAGTTATTTGCTGCATTTGAAAAGTGCTGAATTATTAGTTTACCACAACTCACATCAAATAGGCCTAACTCTTTTAAATGTCGAATTTCAATGGCTAATGTCTTAGTCTCTTAATATGACATACAATGGTTTCCAAAGTCAACAAAACAACTCCCCACAATAAGAAAAAAATCTATTCCACTATTACTTAACTAAGCAAGCATCACTACCTGTTGCATGCAGGGTAAGTAGGTGGCTCCACAGTCCAGCTAAATAAGCTAATGCATATGAGACTATACAGTTTTCAATGGAAGACATTGGTGATTTTGTTGCTTTCAAACAACTTGTCACTTGTTTATAATATACATTTTCTGGTCAACAACATGACATGTAATAAGATCAAGTATTGCACAAATCCCATTTTGTGAAGAGAGGAACTAAAAGGCTGTAACCCACACTATCAGAATGTAGGTATAGGGCACAATTTAACTTGATGCTAATTCAACATATTATCAGTTAGAGATCCATCAAATGCCATCAGATACACTACTTTCTAAAAATAAATCTTGACACCAGTTACTTCACTAGCCTGTCATGTTACACATCATCTTGAAGGTAGGGACACCTCTCTGAACCCCAATGAAAAGAGTGCCCTTTTAAATGATGAACTTTTGGTGCAGTACTATTTTTAAATGGTACAGGCCTACAATTTATATGATATCCTACAATTGATATGATATGCTACATTTGTTAATAAGAAAATAAAATAACCACACATTGCATGACAATGAGGTAGTGCAATAATTCCCCCTTGATTGATGATGTCCAACAGCCATTAACAATCATGAGGGGCTACATGTATGAATGCAATGTTTGCTACAGAAAACTCACATTGGCAACCAGCAAATGGGCCATAGCCAAAAAGAAAGGTACAAAAATTTCACCTACCTCCAAAAACCTTTATTCATAATCACTATATTTATTTTAAGTGGGTTGGGGTGGGGCATACAGGTGAACTATAATCGTATGGCAGGTTGACATTTCTAATCCCGAGGAGATCCGTCCAGGTGGAGTGGGGGACATTAATGACATGTTCTCCATTGTAGGGGTCCCTCAAGTTTGACTCTACGAGGAGAAACGTTGTATTCCTCCATGTTGGCGCTAGACCCGGACTTTGCATGCGTTAACCAGCCTCAGACAAAGCAGATGATCCGTTCTCGGCTGCGTCTTTGGCGGATCTTTAGATCAGGTCATTTGGACAGTACAGGACAGACTGACAGACTGACCCTTCCGTCATGATACCCATGCTAGAGGGCCACAGACTGTTACAGACCAGAACCTGAACCACGAGGAGTCGAGATGGTCTGTTTCCCGCACCTGCACAAAGCAATATGACTCATTTTAAATTCAACACCATGCGGAACATATTTGATGGCAGCTATACATCACGGCTCGGAGACACTGACCTTGGTATGGGTCGATGAACATAATGCTTTGACCAGCTGGAAACGGCGAAATATTTGCAATGTACCGTTGTTATGCTTTAACGTACATATCTTTGTTGAAGTCGGACAGTCAATGGGCCTGGGAAGGTCTTCACAGTCCACCAGTAAACAAAGAGAGTTCCTATCCAGACCACCTCAAAGAGACTTGTCGCCTGATACACAAATAAAATAGTAATGATCCTTCAAAATGTCATTCAGCATTCCAGTTACAAACTACAGTTAAAATCTTCGAGATTCAAAGGGACAGGGGGGGACGTAAAATCTATGTCCCAACTGCTGGTCCCCCCCAACCCAAGCAAAAATATGTTTACGCCATTTTCACGCCATAAATATAATGACCCATGTGTAGCCTATGCCAGGTTGTGACGGAACCCCTTATTAAGGATTCCCATTTTTCACGACTCCTCGGTGAAATATAGACTCCCCACCATGCTCCCTCTTCACAGTTTTGCCGTAGGGTGCGCTAGAAATGTGATGATACGCGTAAACTATCCCGACCAACTATTTGAAACTATTTTGTTTGAGATGTTTTAAACCTGGCAACCCTGAACAGCCTTGTCACTCACAGCTCAGTGCCCGCCTACAACTGACGGCGCAGATAGAAATAGAATTTACTGAAACCAGACTGGTTCTCCTGACAACTCACACCCGAATTACCAAAGATTTTCGCATGGCACTTAAAGTTTTATTAAATTCAAATAAACAATTAATTTGATAACATGACAATTCGCAAGATAATACAGATGTCTGATTGATTTCGATTACTAAAACTGATAAGACAGTTGTATATCCAGCATCCAGATGCAAGGTCATCTTATTTCTCCTGTCATCTTAAAGACAAACGCACAATCACATCGCCTAGCTAAAAACAAAACAAAAAATAAAACACTGATCATTCAGTGGAAATGTCTTAGAATACATAGGCCTACACAGAAATATATATTACAATGCAATACCACCTGTTGTAGCAGTACCTGGAACTAACCTGATAGAAAACATTTAACAATGGAAATCAAAAACACATATAATGCATCTTTATTATTCACAAGGAACATTTTTAAGTTGATCATGGAAAGAGACTGAATGTGGTAGAATTTGTTCTGTGCACCTCTGTGCAATGCAGTCACATGACTGAGGGACAAAAGCTATCGTCCAACAGAAGAGCAGAATAAATGGGTCATTACAGTCTATTGGCAGTAGCTAGGCTAACACAAACAAAACTTTGGTTCCCCTTCTGCATTCAGGTTGAAGGATGGACATGGCATGGCACTGCAGTGTGGGGTGAGAAAGAGGAGGGCACCAAACCTTGTTCAGCGTTAGAATGGTTACGGAGAGGAAGAGGCCTAACTCAAAGAACCTGAGGCCGAGGGGCTGTGAACAGGCCGATGCTGAGTGAGGGGAGAGGGTGTGTTATGCATGAAAGTACGATGCGTCTTTTTGTTGGGTTGGAATTCACATTTCTGACGTTTACCTAATGACTGCATATTCACACAGATAAATATGCAAAAAGCAGGATATTATCAACAATGGCAAATAAGGTTGATAAAGCGTAACAATAGAGAGCTTTTGGCCTTATCTACCTACACATTACAACCTCAAAACCATAACTTAACTATGGTACCACACTCAACAAAAAGGACATTTAGTGTAAAGAGTTAGAGTTTAACACAAAGCCTTGGTACTGAACAGTGTGAGTTCTGATTTGACCTTGTACTGGTCTTAAATAAATAGAATTTCTTTTCTGGGGAATATTCATGAAGACAACACATGAAAAATCCAAGTCAAAACAAGGCACGCAAGTATTCCCTTTGATGACAGAGCAGTGCAAGGCAGACAGACAGAAAGAGACACTCGACAGGGCTATCTACCTATTGCTTGGTCAGAGAGCAGTGGCTGTCTGGAGGGCCATATCAGCCTGTTAGAGAGTGTTTACATGGAGATGGGTCTGGTACCAGCTGGTATGACGTTGCTGTACCCTGGAGTCCTTCCGCGAGGGCTCTCCAGGTTAGTGCAGGAACCTGATGCTCATCTTCTGTTCAACGTCCACCTTCTCCAACACCTGAGGTGGTCAAAAAGGTCACGTTTCAACCTCAGTAGGAGCACTGACACGAACACAAACGCAGAAAACGAATGGGCCTGGCTGGATATAAAGTGACACAGCAGTTGAGACAGCTAGTTATCTAGGTTGAGCTAGCGTCCTCGCTCCGAGGTCAACGGTCTGACCTTGATGAACTCGTTGAAGGAGATGGAGTTGTCTCCATTCTGGTCCGCCTCCTGGATGGTCCTGTCAGCTATGCTGCCCAGCTGCTCGTCTGAGATGTTCACCCCGACCATCATCCTGAGGACCTGTGGACAACCAATGTTAGCTGCCTGTATTTTACTCAGAACATTACAGAAACACTGACACAACCTACAGATACAAGTCTTACAGAAGTCATGATTTATGGAAAACAATCTGGAAATCATATTTGGAATTTTCCTTTCAGATGATGAGCACAACTATGCAGCATTAAAGGTAATCAAAACCATAGCCTACTGGCATGGGAAATGTTGGGCTGCAGTAATGTTGTGTTGCCTAGGTGCTGGGGTGCAGTAATGTTGTGTTGCCTAGGTGTTGGGCTGCAGTAATGTTGTGTTGCCTAGGTGCTGGGCTGCAGTAATGTTGTGTTGCCTAGGTGTTGGGCTGCAGTAATGTTGTGTTGGCTAGGTGTTGGGCTGCTGTAATGTTGTGTTGCCTAGGTGTTGGGCTGCAGTAATGTTGTGTTGCCTAGGTGTTGGGCTGCTGTAATGTTGTGTTGCCTAGGTGTTGGGCTGCTGTAATGTTGTGTTGCCTAGGTGTTGGGCTGCTGTAATGTTGTGTTGCCTAGGTGTTGGGCTGCTGTAATGTTGTGTTGCCTAGGTGTTGGGCTGCTGTAATGTTGTGTTGCCTAGGTGCTGGGCTGCAGTAATGTTGTGTTGCCTGTATGCTGAGCTTCAGTAATGTGTTTCCTGTGTGTTGACACAACAGGAGATCAGGCTCTCCTTAATCAATCAACTCTCAGCATCTAGCAAGTACAGCACACGACACTGAATGTGTTTCATGGGAAGAGGACCAGGACAGAACATGGAGAACACAGTCTGCATAAGGAAGGAAGGAAGCCAGGAAGAAGCCTTTTGTCTACGGAATACTGGAAGAGTTCACTGTCGATCTGCTCCCTCCCCACCCCCTAGTCTAGTCTGCAGATGTCAGTCTAACTCAGTACTAACAAATCCCTGACTCGGATTACAACACATGAATGAGCACTTGAATGACAAAACACACAATGCTCGCTTTGTTTTCCACTGAGAGTTAGGATAAGGGTGTGTCTTGATTCTTGATTGGGAGGTTCTATGGGAAATAGGCTGACGAATAAGAATCCATGTGGCTGTAACACAGAGGTGTCCAACTGTCATGAGGAGGGTATCTCTCCAGGAGCAGGGCTAGAGTGTAACCCTACAGGAGGGTATCTCTCCAGGAGCAGGGCTGGAGTGTAACCCTACAGGAGGGTATCTCTCCAGGAGCAGGGCTGGAGTATAAACCTACAGGAGGGTATCTCCAGGAGCAGGGCTGGAGTATAAACCTACAGGAGGGTATCTCTCCAGGAGCAGGGCTGGAGTGTAACCCTACAGGAGGGTATCTCTCCAGGAGCAGGGCTGGAGTGTAACCCTACAGGAGGGTATCTCTCCAGGAGCAGGGTCGGAGTGTAAAAGAGTGTGGTATATCTGTACCCAGTATTTGAGAGGTACACTGTCCCATCCAGACTAGACTCTAAGCCTCACCTGCAGAAGCTCATCACGGGAGATCTTATCATCCCTGTCCAGGTCGTACAACCGGAATGCAACTGAAGGGAACAAGAAAAGATTCAGTTACTGTTCGATCGTACATTCATGACAATGCATTCTACCGCTCCACCTCTCTCTATTATGTAAGCTCTGCTACAAACAGGGAGTCGGCGGTTAAGGCCTTGGGCTTGTGATCGGAAGGTTGCAAGTTCAATTCCCGGCTGTGGCTACATGATGTTGTATCCTTGGGCAAGGCACTTCACCCTACTTGCCTCAGGGGGGAATGTCCCTGTACTTGCTGCAAGTCACTCTGGATAAGTCTGCTAAATGACTAAATGTAATGTAACGCAGCCAAAGGAACTCAGGCCGTGTCAGAGAGCAGCTGGGGATTGTACTGGGCACACCCTGGGGTCGCAGCTGGGCACACCCTGGGGTCGCAGCCTCCAGACTCACAGAGAAGCTTGTTGGTCCTGCTGTTCAGGGGCTCGCTGGCTGTGGGGTCCTTGTTCTTCTCGTTGTCCTCGATCGGACGGAAGTGGGCCAGTGTTCGCATGAACCCACGGAAGTTCACCTGATCCTCCCTGCAAGCAGAAACAAACGAAACCATTTAGTTAACCCTTTCAGAGCACACAAGACTGAAGGACAACCACAGGCGGGAAAGGTTTTTTTCCATTTACCTCGGCTTCACTCCGAGTAAACCGGCTTTCTTTTTATCTATCACTTTTTGTGTTGATTATTTACACATTTTCTACTTGGATAGCACTCAGCGGGGGTGTGGAAACTAAGACTAAGTAACTGGTTTCCTTAATGTCAGATGACGGATTGAAAAACAAACAGTACAGGTGTAGCTTAATGATATACCTCTGAACTCTGACTACTTCTGTGGCCCACAGAAAGGTTAACCACATCCCTCATTCCTGGAGTTGAAATCCCCCCAGAAGCTCCTCCAAACCAAATCATATAGGCATGGACCAACCAGAAACCATTAAAAACCACAGCTAAATTTAAAATGCCTACACACAGGGTTTTTTGGGGAGTTAATGATATATCTCAATCTTTCTGTCAAAGAAAACAAGTTTAGAACTGTTAAGTATATAAAACACAGCCTACAGACAAATACAAAACAAAATACTTGTTGTTGGCAAAAAGTGCCACTCATGGGTGTCAGGTGGCTCAGCGGTTAAGGCGTTGGGCTTGTGATCTAAAGGTTGCGAGTTTGATTCCCGGCTGAGGCTACATGACATTGTGTTTTTGAGCAAGGCACTTCACCCTACTTGCCTCAGAGGGGAATGTCCCTGTACTTGCTGTAAGTCGCTCTGGATAAGAGCGTCTGTTAAACGACTCAATGTAAATATAAATGTGTACCAGGTTAAAGTTCACCCAAAGAAACAGTGAAGGACAGAACTTACCCTTCTGGGAAGAAGGCATTGATGATTCTGTCTCCAAGAGGGTTTATTGCCAGTTCAGGGATTCTTTGGAAATCTTCCCGGCTGTAGATAAAGAGTTGGGGAGGATGAATCCAGGACATCAGAACCTTTGAACTATGTCTACAAGCAACCCCACTGTGAAGGACTCAGATTTAACTCTACAGATTTGTGATCTTTGACTTAGTAACTTCTCTGATAACAGGACACCAAATGTTTACAAGACGTCTATATTTTCTTTATATTGACCTAAAGGGAAAACAGATCCCTGACTTGTGTGAAAACAGATTTGTGACCTTTGTGAAAACAGATTCATGACCTATGTGAAACATTCTCAGGCCAAGAATAACACAGTTTGCTTGTGTAAGGGTGCCATTGATCTGTTTAGAGTTGTGACAAAGATGTTCCTTTTCCCAGAGAACAGTCTTGGGTGAGACATTAAGCCCTACAGACATGCGTACAGTGTTGTGTCAACTGATGAATGATTAAGAAATGTCACCTTGGGCATAAAGGACAGCTTCCGTCTGTATATCCCAAAACACAATGACTTGTGCAAAGACAGAAAATACAGCTCTTGCTGTGTAAATCCTTTTTTATGGAAAAGGTCAGTTCAACAAGGACCACTTCCAGTTAGACCTACATTTCCATGTAGGTCTAACTGGTTACCAAGAACAAACGTAATGAAGATCTTATTCAAAGCTGAAGTAGATCTCTGACCACCTTAATCAATCTACTGTCTCGGGATTGAACACTGGTTTGAAAGTGGTGTGTCTCTTGTTTATATGTTAATATCTCTGCAAGGCTTCAGCCGAGATGTCATGATGAGAATATGTAAGTGGAATATGTAAGTGGAATATGTAAGTGGAATAAGTAAGTGGGGTTTGAGGGGTGTTGGACCCTACCTGAGCGTCCCATTTTCCCCTTTATCCAAGCTGGTGAAGCGGCTGTACAGACGGGTGATCTGACTGTGAGAAACTAGGAGGGGAGCAAATACAGACCAGGTTACACACAAAATGAGTGGACCACAGTTTACTGGACAAGAAATAAATCATGCATCATCTAACCTTTCTCATTTACATTGAACATGAAACACTGCAGTATGGGTAAAGTTCAAACATCACAAGGTATATATATATATATATATATATATATATCTAGTGACTGAAGAAAGACCATCATTCATTTACACACTTTATCTACAGCTACACCGACCACACACAGCAGTATGTCCACATGGTTACTAATGTCTCCACACCATCAAGAAAGAAGCCACTAGATCTTCACACCCAACAAGAACCAGCAGAAGGAACCCAATGTCTTCAGTGAAGAGCTGCTCCACTAGTTTATGAAGTCAAACAAGTTAACTTACAGCCGGTTTCTTTCTTGATCTCTTCGATCTCCTCTTCTCTGAGTAACGTTGAAGCTCGGGAACCCATGGTGAAGGACTGTGAAACAAACCCTGAACCAGTCTAGTAACTCTAACAGTTCTCTGTCTGTCGGATTGTTACTTTAATTCCTACTATGAGCACTTAGTTAGCTAACTTGCTAACTAGCTAGCCGATCTATTTCCAGCAGGTTTGCGGTCTGACAACCTTCCAGTCCCACCGAGACCAGATAAGCTGCTCTGGCTGCTCTAGCTCACGGCTAAAGGCCGAACAGAAGAAGCTCTTCTGGATATCTTGTTGGCCCGTGTGTGTCCTTGTTTTTCAGGACAGTCTTTGAAGGTTTGAGTCTATTTAGAAGAGTCTGTCAGTGGCAGCACACGGTCTTCCTGCTTAGAGAGACAGGCAGGTGAAATACGATGACGCATGCTGTGAGAGAGGGAGGAGGGCGGGGCTTAGTGGACAGACGTCGTAAAGGGGCGGAGCTTAACATAGAAATACAAGTGATAGAAATCCCAGTTTAATGAACAGGGCCAGGATAGGATCCATGAATGGGAGGGTGGTTACGCTATGAGAGCTACTGTATTTCGCCACACCCCAGGTCATCAAATAATGTTCACACAATTGGATTAGTGGTTCCAAACAATAAAATTATTTGTGAGACTTACCTTTTTATTTCCACTAGATGGAGGTGTTATACAGTTTTGTAACGTATCTAGTCGGCTACCTCTAAGTGGAGTTCTCCTATCTTATAAACTTCATTTGCATCTCATGGAGTCGGACTCAAGATGTATAACTATAATGATACCTTGTATCATAGTATGTTAGTATGCATTCATTTAAACAAGTCTTTAACCTAAAAGTAATAACAAAGTTTTGTTATACATTTTATAGCGCACACAAAAAAGCACACTGTGTCAACAAGAATACAGAACTGGGAGGACAAGATCAGACAAAGCAAATATCTTTAATCAGTTTTGGAGAGTGCAGATTTTATTTCAAGATCTCTGCGACATCATCATTGCACCATGGACCTTCACATTGGGTCTGCATGTCAGTAGCATTCATCCCAGTCGCACAAGTACGTCTCACATCACAGGACAGATCCAGGGGCTTCACAGCTCTACAGCTGCCTCTCAGCATTACCCTCTTAGGTTTGGACGTCAAATCAAAACAGAACATTCAGCGACATAGTGCAGATCATCATCATCAAAAGTCTTTTAAAAATATCATTAAAATCCCAAAAAGCATCAAAAAATCGAAAAGAAAGTTTTTTTTCCCCCGCAGTGTGATAAAAAAAGACCCTTTGTGATCATCAACTTGATTCTTCATCAGTGCAGAGGGCAGCTCGCTTCAGCCCCCCTCCTCAAACCAGACACAGCGAACGGACGACGACCTCCAGCGTGGTCACCTGCAGGTGCGCCTGCCTACTTCTTGAAGTAACACACGTAGTCCATGGCTTTCAGGATCCTGGGGGGGGGAGGGAGGAGGAAACAGATTGTCAAGCCATGAGCTGCTGGCTTCCTGGGGAGACTGTTAGGCAGGTAACCCTGGTCGTTACCTTTCTGCTGGGTAGCCAGCCTCACACAGGTTCACCAGGGCAAAGAGATGTCTGAGGGCGTATTCATACTGAAACACAGGAAAACACACATCATGCCAGTTCATGAGATACTAACTGAAACAGAATATGAACACACACACACAGGAAACATGCATGTGTGAGTGGTGATGGTTTCAGAACTCTTCTATCTAGGAGTGTGTATGTCTCTCAGCAAAACAGATTTTATGACTGTTTTATGATTGAGCAAGCTGCTGTCAACAATATGCTAATGTACGTGGGAGATTGTATTGAACAAAGACATAGGTAGACATTGACTCATTGTAAAAAAGAAAACCAAAACCCATTCAACAAGCCAGTGGTTCCCTGTGACGGTAGTTGGGTTTTTATTTCATCATTATGACTCTGTGGGACTGTTTTATTCCAGAGGAAGTAGGTGAAGCTGATTCTAGAACATGTGTGGTCAAGCTGACCTTCAGAATGTCCCTATAGGAGGGGAGGTCTGAGTAAACCTGTCAGAATCTCAGGTGCGTACCTCGGTGGTGTGCCAGTTGAAGCAGTGAGTCTTGTAGTGGTGCACTGCAGCCTTGTAGCAGCGGTGCTGGGTCAGATCCATCCGCACACCCAGGATCTTCTGAACCTGAGCCTCCGCTCCGGTCACCTTCTCCACCACCCTCCGCATGGACTCAGCCAGGACCTCCCTCACCTGGGACACAAGCCAACATCCAGCTCACATTTCACAGGACGGGTTTGCTGCTAACGTGTACGATCTATGTGATGTTTAAGTGGCAGCAGCAGCAATGAAATCTCATGTGTAATTACAGTACAACCTAACCAATGCAAAGCCTGCAGGTGATGCAACAATCACAAACTGGAAAGTAAATAAAAAAGCAATCTATTTGATTGGAATTTTGCCTGATTGACAAATGTATGGCCAGATTTTGTAACCTTGCTTCAACGGTCCAACCACAACCGCATAGTGGAACAGCTGTTTGTCTATTTAGACTGGGGTGTAAGGACCTCCAGGACAGTGCTAGCTCTGGTGCTGGGATCGCTCCCCCAGCTTCACTAAAACTCTGCTCATCCATGTTTTCTTTTAAGATAGAGGAGGAGAAAAGAGAGTGAGTAAATCTCTCATGTTACCTTCATGTGTTGGCTAATCTGCTTGGCGTATCCCTTGGCAGCGTTCATGTCATTGGTGGACAGGAATTTCCTCTTGAGGATGGCGAGAGGGACGTCGGGGCTGGGGGTCAGGTCTGGGTCAGCCACGGGCTGCAGGGTCATAGAGGGAGCGGGGTTGGAGTCTGCCATGGAGTTTCCTTGGAACGCCATCACCTTCATGTGGGCCAAAGTCTGGACAGGAAACACAGATTAAGAGAACGAGTATTAACATTTATGACATTATTAGATCCAGGTAAATACGTTTACAGTTTAGGTTGAGATCTTGATCAGCGTTTCTTGCCTTGTTGCCAAACTGCATGACGTGACTGGTGTTGGTGTGTTTCTTCACAATCTTAAACTGCTTAATGAGTGTTTCTTTGGTCAGGTCCTCCTGGGAAACAAACGCACGTCGGATGAAACACCCAGGTGGAGCACATGACCTCTCACCCTTGTATGCCCCTAATAAAAGCCATTCAAGAAGACGTGTTCTCACACTAAACCCCACTAAACCTCACACGAAAGGAAGCATAGAGAAAGAAAGTCTAGAGCTATAGCAACAGGTCGGGTTAGGAAAGGTGGGTACTGACTGAAAAAGTTTTATCAGGGGGGAGAGATAGCAGTTTGAAGGGGGGGGGGGGGGGGGGGGGGGGGGAGGCAGGAGGGGGAGACAGCTCACCTGGTCGGAGTCCTCCATCCAGTTGACGCTGTACCAGTCTCCCAGGTAGGTGTCCCTCTTCTCATCGTAGTAGCAGGCGTAGGAGGACTCATGGGAGTTGGCTGCAGTGGTTGCGTACACTGTAGAGCAGACAGAGCACAGTTGAGAAACAAACAAGTGCGTTCAAACTAAGTGCAACAGAACTGAACCGGGAGCAGCACTTAAATGATGTTGGTGGGAAATTACAGTGTTATAATATCAATGGCAACAACAAAATACTGAGTTAGATATGCTCTATGAAGACACAATTTAATGTTGTTAAGTGTTAGTAACTTTTTATACGATTCTGAACAATGTTATGTAGGTCAATCCAAAACAAATAACGAGTTAGCCAGTTTTAGTTGAGCTCAGTCACTATGGCAACTTAAGCTGCAAAACTAACCATGGCTTTGCTCATGTTGTTGCTAAACCAGTTGCTAAGTCAGGTTTGGGACATCCCAGTGTTTTTTTTGGAGTAGGCTTTAAGTAGGAGGCCCCAGGGGTCCAAAGGTCGAGAGCCACTCACCGTCTATGTCAGCAGGAAGGTTGGTCATCATGGATCCCGACTCGCAGGCCTCAATGTAGAACACCATCTGGGCGGGAACAGAAGAAACCAGTCAGACCTGACCATCTCCTCAACTTTCACCACAGCATCACCTGACATCAGCGCACACAGGGTTTTCAAAAGAGAGAACGAGCACCTTTTGGTACATTTTATTCTCCCGCATGTAGGTGATGGCACTCATGAGGTCATCAACATGAAGCTGTGGAGAGGGAGAAAAAAAACATTTTACACTTCCTGTGAGGGAAACTGAGTCAGCTGATCTGACAAAGTATTAAGGGAGGAGACGTCTGTGACACGACACATCGATCATAGTCACAAGTTACCAAGTTCAAGTTTTAAGAGGGACAATAGAGACACCGTGGCCAGTAATATGGAACATTTGAAAGAAATGGGTCACCTAGCCATGACCTGGTCTAGGACAAACACAGACTTGGACAGGAAGTTAAGATAATGCTTACATCATCATCGGGGAAAGCCAAAATACCAGGTGCACCGTGATCCGTGAAGTACACAAACACATGGTCATTGGGACCGCTGCCAAAAAGAAATTGAAATCATCAGAACAATGAGGTTTTCTTTTTTTTTTGCCCACCGTGTAACCCTTCATCTGTTCCCATCTCTCTTCTATGGTGTACGTGTTACTTGCCTCTTCAGCACTTTTCCAGAGCCACCCTTGACACTAGCAGAGTCTCCTTTCAGAACAGCCAGGAAGTTCTCTGGGGTCACAGCCTTTGGGAGGAAACGGCTTATGAGCGTACAAAAAATAAATAAGAAACCGGTCAACATGAAAGCCCTGATTAATGTGAAACGTAGTTTTTTTCGAAAGCGTTTTGCATGAGTGTTGTCGTGTGTTTTGCCGTCTGGATGGCTGTAATTACAAATGTACACCTCTTATGGTATCAATAAAGTAAGCACCTACGTAGGACTGTCAGCTACCTGAATAACTGTGATTTTAAAAGGGGTTGAGGTGTACTCACGTCCCCTGTGTAGTCCTTGGGGACTCCCTTGTAAACATCCGTGCCGTTGGGCCTGTTGATCACTACTCCAGGGGTGGGGTTACTGAAAATAAAAACAAGGAACATCACCACTTCTGCTGGAGGACAAGAACAGGCTGACACAGCACCAAGTCACGATGACACAAATCTCTCCGTTCTGTTCGTCGTCATAGATACAGCAAGCCAACCACATTCATGCCGTACGGAGAGTCTGAAGCGTCAAGGATCAGGTGACTGTTCGCAATGACTCCCTAGCCTTTGGACCAGTATCACTTCCTCACCCCTTCATAACTACCATTCCACTATCTTGTGACCATGCCTTTCATTTTAGGTGGATCGTCACTAAGACAAATCTACCACATCCATCTAATATTTTCAGCTCAGCAGGCTGACAGTATTGGAGGTTCCATCCCCCAAAAATTATATCATTTTTTTCCCCGCTCGATTTCATCAACAGGTAAATATTAACCGAGGCTGTTGGTGGGAAGCCATAAAACCAAACCATGGACGACAAATGATTACCTTTATAGAATCAATACAATCAAAATGGGTCATAGCAAGTCAGTGTTTAAGTGTTTAATTGACCACTATTGGGACGGAACAACTCTTGATTCTTCTGCAAAGTCTCGGTTTGACTGAAATTCATTCGAATATCCACCCCTACAGGGTATCTTAAATGAGTTCCTTATGACTTCCACACACTGTCACTGTGGCTCTCTGTGCTCAGGCTGTTTATGGTCTAGCGGCCGTCACACACAGGACCTGAGCCTACAGCCACAGCAAACTCAGAGGTGCAAAGAATGTTCCACAGAGTACATCAATAAAAATCAATAAAATCACACTTAGCCTCCACAGCTTTGAGTCTGACCTTCGGGCAAGAAACAGGAAGCACCAAAACAGACTCACTCCTCATTGTTTGCCAGGTCGTCGAACATCATCACCACGATCTGCTCGTCGGGGATCCCATTCTTATGAACTATCTGATAGGCATGGCAAGCATCCGCCTGAAGGGGAAAACACAGAGCAACAGGTAGAGTTATAATATCTGTCATAGACACATGTCATCCCTGAGTTACAGATTGGGACTTTCCATCGACCGCTTAGTCATTTTCATGAAGGTTTTCAAGTATGACTTTTCATCCTGTAAGGACTGGTTTATACACATAGCAAAACAAGTCTTATAGGTATAGGACCTCCCATCAAGAGGTCAATAACATGGAAAGTCAGTCTCTCAAGCACAGGCAGCTGGAGGAACCACACTGGACATCAATAACAATCTTATCATACTGTAAATTCACACATGATCGTGATTTATTTATTTAGACTGTGCTTGCGCCCCAACTTTCCCGTAAGATATGGATTCTCACCTGATGTCTGTAGTTGTACCAGCCATTGGAGCCAGCAACGATCACCACCCAGTTCTTCCCATTTTCCGGCTCCTGAGCTGGAAAGGCAGTGGCGGTGAGTGCCAAGCTCAGGCCCAGCAAGACTGCGGTGGACGTCAACATGATTCCTCCTGAAAAGTCAATGAATTAGGACATCAGACCATACTATTCATACATGCAAAAACATGTAAAAAAAAAAACAATGTTTTAACAAAACTATCAATTCAGACATGAGCTTAACTGTATTAACCCTCCCTGTTAACAGCACACAGGGCTGTAAACATCCCGCTGTGTCATGTGATTTCTCTGGCAGTCTTTATGGGACGGTTAGCCGAGCCACTGCTACTAAATCGTAGGAATCCCATGGAAAACCTTCGCCGCTAAACAGCGCTGTGGCATATTATCATACAAAAATCTAACCCATTCTCCACAGTAGCACTTGTAATGTGTTATGTTCTTCCAGTAGCAGTTACCTTAATCGTTAGTTTCTGCCGGGATGAATCTCGAAACTTGCCACCAGCTCTTTTATGTAAACATTTATGTCGAGAATAGTAGTGAGAACTGCTGGACAGCCAATCAGATTAGGAGGAGGGCGGGACATGATGGGAACACGTGACACCTGGTCATGTGCTTCATCACCACCTTGTATTCCCTGGAGTGGATTACTGCACTGTTCACCATGTATAAAGACATTTGGAGACAGTGAAAGTGTAGTTGAACATTTCAAACATGCCTTTTAATCAGGCCAGGGTGTTATCCTTGAATTGTGCCTTTGAAATATATCCATCTACTAAATCTGAATTGAGTAGATACATATTCAGTTGATATCTATTTAGTATATATCTACATTATCTTATGTAATAACTCTAACATATTATATGAACATATAAAACATGTTTTGTCTATAAAAACATTGAGCACCAGATAAAGCGCATGTATATCCTGTGACTTTCTTAATGATTGTCCAGAACGTACACCTCGTCAGCAGATAAACGGCTGACAATGGCACAGGATCTTTCTTATGACCATGTAAAGTTTTTGTAACTGATAAGAAAAGCCTTCCTAAAAGAGGAATCAAATTCCAGTCAGGTTGGAAATGACAGAGGGAACAAATAACAACAGCGATGAATCAAATGCTTTTTATTTCTCCATATAGAAAAGAATTAAGTTAAATAGGGAAAGCCAAAAGTTTGGCATCCTGTTTTCAACCGATGGTCCTTGATACATTAAACGTTTGTCCCATAAATGAAAAAAAAGATGTAACAAAATGTAAATACCATGTTCACAGTAATAAATATTCAAAACAAAATCTTTTGTACATTGACATAATATATAATCATATATATATATATATATAATCATATGCGGTAAAAACTTTTTTTCAAGTTTATCAAACATAAAATGATCAAACAAAAATGGCTGAATAACAGAATGATTGACTGCATTTATTCATTCCCAAGGCATTGGTACCCATGGCCATTCAGAGTTTGTAATAAATAAAATGTGATATTACCTCAAGACTGTAGTGCGTCACTGTAAAATGAAATACAAAAATCATAGTGCAAGTTTTTTTTTCTTTCTCTTTAGCAAAATACTCTTGCAATTTCCAAACAAAACAAACAGGAATGACAATGAGAGTGAAAGGTGTTGAGCAGCAGCATGCCCTGAACAACACTATCCTCCCTCTGAAGTCTTGGCAGCAAAGAAAATGCTTTCGCATAATGCAGAACCGTGGTCATTACTCAATGCCAGGTTATTTTTTTGGCAAGTTAATTCAAGACAAAACAACAACAAAACTCAGAAGAAAAAAAAAATGTCTTTGCAGTTTACACTCAGATCTGTCAGTTGGATCAGGCATCAGACCTGCTTTAAGTTTGATTAAACATTTTGCAAGTCTGTGCGTACACATGCCTGTGCTCATCTGTCAACATGATAAAAAGAAATGCATAGAAAAGGATATTGACCAGTAGCAATGCTCAGCCTAAAGGATGAGCTGTCATGCAGCATTGTGCGAGAGACAGGCAGAGTAGACCGATATAGAACGAGTGTCTCTTTCATGAGTGACTCTGCCTTTACTTGCACTTTTCCCTGGCTTCCTGTCCCCCTCTTTAAAACAGGAAACAAGGAGGGTGGAGACTCCTCCTGTTTCCTGCTGGCCTGCAGGTGTCCTGCTCCTAGCCAGCTGCCCTGGATACGTTTCCCAGCTGGAGGATGTGCTGAGTCACACCTGTGCTGAGTCACACCTGTGCCGAGTTACACCTCTGCTCCCAGCTCTATGACCCCAGTCTCAATGATGGGCACCAGCTTGTCTTCCACCTGGACCAGCAGGATGGTCTTGTCGATATGGGAGCGGCTGGCTGGCTCCCGGCTGCAAGGCACCCACCGGTGAATAACCTGCGACACAGGCAGCGTGGGCCACAGAGAACGGAAGAGAGAAAGTGAAAGAAAGACAAGTTAGAACAGGTGAGCCCAGCAGAGGGCAGACATGATGATGAACAGATACGAAGAGAGAAAGTAACAGTCAAGAGTGAGAGCGAGAGGAAAAAAGAGAGTACAATAAATTCAAACAAGAGAGCAAAAGACCATAAAAGGAGCTAAATATGAAGAGAAACACACACACACACAATGAGATTATGAAGTCATGTGTATCCGTTGCTGAATGGGCAAGAAAATAAGACCCAGAGAGCCATGCTGGTGTTGTGTCTGTGTACTCACATGTCCCTCCATGCCCTCCAGGGGGCTCCAGTCCCTCCAGCAGGTCCTTCCAGCCCTCAGCCTCACCGTCTCATCAGGCCACTGCAGCTCCTTACGCTTCGACAGGTTGATGTTCTCCAGAACCTGGTTCACGTCCATGATCTGGGACAAACGGCAAGTACAGATCCACATTAGTTGCCACAATTTATGACTAAAAGTAACCCAATATTAAATATTAGTATAAAATAAAATTAAATGTATTTAGTGATATTTAATATATATTTTTTTCTTCTTCTGAAATGGTAAATGGATGGATATTTTTTTTAATAAAAATGTGAAATGGGATATGATCAGAAGAGCTTCCTAACCTGGACCCTATAGGAGATATCCTCCCTGCGCACCGACGAGAGGGTGGGGTTGTGCTGGTGGGGGTGTGGGTGCTGGCTGAGGGGGTCTCCCACAGCGCTGCCCAGCCCGTCGCTCCCCAGCAGACCCACCAGGGTGTGACGCTTGCAGGGTGGGATGCTGTGACTGGAGAGCGAGGCGGAGGGCCCGGCAGGGTCGGGGCCTGGGCCCAGGCGAAGCTGCAGGGAGGTGGGCAGCGTGCGCAGGGACAGCTGGCTGGTGGAGGAGCGGCGGCAGGGCTCCAGACCCGTGGCAGAGGTGCGGAGCGACGAGTGGCGGCTGCTGCTGTAGCGGAAGGAGGATGACTGACTGGCCACTGAGGCCCGCGCTGGGGACTGGCGCACCAGGCCAGACTGCACTGACTGGGAGCTCTGACTGGTGCCTGAGGAACATTGACACACACTCAGCATCACCTACATAACACTGCTAGAATTTAGAACATTACTCAGAATTAACCAGGTAACCTGTGTATATGTACAAGCATGTGGAAGAGTTCAGGAGCATGTGGGTGGTTTAGTGAGTCTGTGTGTGTGTGTGTGTAGTTCTCACCCAGGGAGTGTGGCTGGTAGGCCAGCGGAGGGGCCGGTCCGGACCCCCCTCCTTGGGACATGGAGCTCTGCTGGGAGTCACCTACCCCCGTCCCGTTCGCGCTGGTGCATGACAGCCCCCCTGCGTCTGAGTCCTCAATGTTCCCCCCACTGTTACAGCCAGCGCCACAACCCTTACGCAGCCTGGCAGGGCAACAAACCACCGTTACACACCACAAAATGAACAACCTGCAGCTGTGTCCCATTAACATGAACAGATATTTTGTGGACATTAATAAACTGCTGCTCAATTCTATTATAATATTTTAATAACGTTGCAGAGTGAAACTTAAATTTGAGTAACATGAATAAACCATGTGTTCCGTTAATATGAATAATCATTCTATAACCATACAACCCTAAAATTATTAATAATGTTTGAATTTATTCCATGAACATTAATAGACAAATGTAAATGGTGTTGTGTAAACAGGTATTTCGTCGAGCCACAGATGCTAAGAGTGAACCGGACCTGTGCCAGGTGTTGACGATGAAGTTCCGGATGTTTCCGCCGCTGATAGGCCCCCCCAGCACATGTCCCAGCTGGGGGTGAGAGTTGCAGTAGGAGGTGGTAAGCGGGGACACGTAGATGGGGTAGCCAATGGGCTGGTCACACGATGAGTTGATCATGTTCCGCAGCGCCTGCTTGGCGTTCTGGATGCTTCCACGTTCCGGGTTCCTGTTCCTCAGAAACACCAGTTCTTGCTGTTGGCCCGCCCACAGCCCCCGCACACACTCCTTATTTACCTAAACACACATGCACGCACGCACGTACACACACACACTGGTTAACATTCTGAAACAGTTTGAGATGAAAAATCCAGACAGCAACATTTCTCTCCTCCCCCTCACGGAGGCACACCTTGATGACCCTGAAGCTGAGGAACCGTCTGTTGAGCATGATGATCTTGTACTCGTTGGTGCCCTCGTCCAGGACGTGCCTCAGCGCCAGCAACGAGGGGGAGTTGGACAGCACAGCGCTGCGCCACGCTGGGTCACCCTCATGGGCGATGACCAGGTTCTGCTGGTGGGACGTGATGGCCTGGAACAACACCGCCGGCTCCTCGTACTCGTCTGGGGACGTGAAGTGATCCTGAGAGAGAGCAGAGGGGGAGACAGGGAGAAAAGGAGACTCAGTGGAGGAATGGCTTCACACATCAGGCTTGATATATATTCAGAAGTGGGATTCAAACCCATGACAGGTGCACAGAAGTGGGATTCAAACCCAGGACAGGTGGACAGAAGTGGGATTCAAACCCAGGAAAGGTGGACAGAAGTGGGATTCAAACCCAGGACAGGTGCACAGAAGTGGGATTCAAACCCAGGACAGGTGGACAGAAGTGAGTTCTCCTAAACGGCAAGTCTTGTGGTTCATCTCTTCAGCGGTGGAAGTGAGGCGCTCACCTGGTGCAGCTTGAGGGACATGCGGATCCCAGGAACCACCACCTTCCTCAGCAGTTCCATATCTGCAAAGATCCACTCGTCCCTCACCGAGGAGATGCGGAAGTCTCCCTTGAAGAGCGCGTGCAGACCGTACAGGAAGGACTCCAAGTTACTGAGTGGGGAGACATGGAGAGAAGAGGATACTTAAAAAAAATTATAAACAAAATAACATCACATTTTTTTATGATGTTATTTCCTTAGACGAGGGGATGATCTGGCATCTGTTGTCTAACAGGCGAGTGAGTGTGTGTGTGTGTGTCAGAGGACAGTGTGTGTGTGTGTGTGTGTGGTTACCTGGACATGTGGTGGGCTGCGGTTCCCAGCGCCCTCCTGCCCAGCACACAGAGACCGAAGCACAGCAGCACCAGAGATGAGTCCTTCTCACTGTCCAGTGGCTGAAGACACGAGGGGAGAGGGACCAAGATGGAAGGGAGGGAGGGGAGGAAGAAGGAAAGTGAGAGAGCTCCAGGTCTCCAGCATTTGACCCCCCTCAGATATCCTCAACACTAACAGGATGAACCACCTCAGATTGATAACATGAAAAGCATCGTGACCCCCAGATATCCCACCTTGGCTCTCCTTGAGTTGCAGTACTGGATCCAGCCGAGGTACACCCCACAGAAGCTGTCTCTGGAGATGCCTGCCAGGCGGTGGTCGTAGTCCTCGTCGATGTTGGGGTTGAAGGTGGGGTCCAGGTCCACGTAGTTCCGCTCCCCGCAGCCTCGCAGACCCTCCCTCACACTCTCGTTGGCCAGCCAGTCCTCCAGCCTGGGTGAGGCCAGTACGTAGTATATGATGCCCTGAGCACAAGAGAAGAACAGTGTGGTGATGATGTAGTGTTAACTGTCATCTGTTAAGTATTAACTGTTAAGTGTTAGGAGTGGTGTCAGTGGAGTGTACAGGTGGAGTGTACAGGTGGCGTGACAGGCCTCACCTTGACGTAGTAGGTGGTGAGGATGCGCCGCAGGTCAAACACCTGCAGCATTGAGGCGGCGCTGTTGTCCGTGATGCTGTATCCTTCCAGGACGTACTTGGTGACCAGGACTTCCCAGGCCAGCCAGCGCTGGCCGAAGGCCGCGTTGAAGGACAGCAGGTGGGGCATGTGACCGGGCTCGCAGCAGCAGCACGCCTCGTCCTCCTCCACGCCCTCCGTGATGGCCTCTACCTCCCTCTGCTGGCAGTATGTACCTGGCAGGCCAAGAAATACACTGTCACCTCCACTCAGAGAAGCACCGTCACCTCCACTCAGAGAGAAGCACCGTCAACTCCACTCAGAGAGAAGCACCGTCACCTCCACTCAGAGAGAAGCACCATCAACTCCACTCAGAGAGAAGCACCGTCACCTCCACTCAGAGAGAAGCACCGTCACCTCCCCTCAGAGAGGAGCACCGTCACCTCCCCTCAGAGAGAGCTGGGAGAGTGACGAAGTTTACTATTCGCTGATCAGTCAGCCACTAACCATTAATCATTAGTTTGTCGCTCATTAAGCAGTCCACCCCACCCTCTCCCCCGCTCACCCCTGAACTCCAGGCCTCGGAGCTGGAAGGTGACCAGGCCGTTGCCCGTCTCGATGATGTGCACCAGGGCGTTGAGGTAGTCGGAGGCCAGGATGAAGCAGTCCCCGGTGGTGTAGTTCCCCCAGCGGCCCAGCAGCAGGTCGCCGCTCAGGCTGTGCTGCAGCGAGCGCGTCAGGTGCTCGTAGAAGATGGAGTTCAGGTTGTTGTCATCAGAGCCTGGAGGGGGGACGGATGGAAGATAGCTTCATAAAAGGAGAGTCTGGAAAGTGGGAGTCTGACTGAATATATGAAGCAATTTCCCAGTGTGAGATGATGATTGGAGAAGGTTATCTTGCCCCACCTGGGTTCCTGTCCAGCTGGGAGGCCAGGCGAGTGTTGGAGTGGTCGACTCTCTTGGTGCTGAAATTGCAAAACATTCACATCAGAACGCATCAGAAAAGCTGACAGACACACCGTGATTTGGCAGGAGATCGTACTTGTAGTCTCTCTCCCAGAACTTGACAGGGCGGACGTAGGAGGTGATGAAGATGGCGCTGCCCAGGAAGGGGTTGAGAGGCGTGGAGAAGATGGCCGACACGAGGGCCTGAACGAACAGCATGGCAGAGTCTGGGACAGGACGCTGGGTCAAGGATCCTCACAGTCACAACACATCGCATTCAGTTTCAGAGAAGCCATTTTTAGTGTTTCAGCGAGCGCTGAGCAACGAAGGATACGAGGCACGGCGAAGGGCTGGGCGAAGGCGTGGAAGGCGGAGCCCCAAGTGATCTGCCAGGGAGCGATGTAGGTGTAGACAAAACGCAGCTTGTAGAACAGCTCCCACAGCTGCAGAGGACACAGACAAGGACCATGAGAACTAGGGCCCTCTGTATGACCTGTGACCTCTGTGTGACCTCTCTGTGACCTCTGTGACTGCTCTGTGACGTGGGACATCAATATATTAACATCACACGAATGACCTCTGACCTTGCTGAAGACGACAGACATGAGGAAGAGGTCCAGCAGCAGGGTCTCAGAGAGGTGACGGTAGTCGAAGGTGAAGAAGAGGACGGTGAAGAGGACGGTGACGTACTGGTAGGTGGGGCTGCTGTAGGATGACCGCAGCAGTTTCAGCCCTGCCACAGTGATCATCAGAGCTCCCACCCTGGGGGGGGGGGGGGGGGGGGGAAGGGGCAAAGGTCACACAGGGTTTACGCAAGACCACAAAGGGTTCATATCAGGTGCATTTAAGGTTCATATGAGGTTCCCAAAGGGTTCGTACAGGGTCCAGAAGAAATCGTAACATTTAATCAGAATTGTATCAAATCTAAATCAGAGTTGAATACCATCATAAATGAAAGACTCAACAGTAGATTGTGGCTTCGACACAGTTGGGTCTCTTGATAGGTTGATTGAATGCCTGTTAAATTACTGGCGCCATCATAAACTACAACTAAAGCTTTTGTAAAGCTCTCTCTTTGAAGTCGCTTTGGATAAAATCGTCTGCTAAATGAATGAATGTAAATGTAAAGCAATGCCACTAGAACCAGGAAGTGAGGTGTACAGGAAGCAGCAGGTGTACAGGAAGTGAGGCGTACAGGAAGCAGCAGGTGTACAGGAAATAGCAGGTGTACAGGAAGTGAGGTGTACAGGAAGTGAGGCGTACAGGAAGCAGCAGGTGTACAGGAAGTGAGGTGTGCAGCGAGGTGACTCACTCAGTGTCCAGCTTGCGAGGGCTGGCCAGCTGCTGGGCGCTGCCGCTCAGCTCGTTCAGGATGACCAGCGGATACAGGACGTTCTTCTCCAGGAACAGCAGCCACACCTGCAGCTTCTCAAACCACATCACATGGGCTGCACCTGGGGGGGGTGGGGGGGTGGAGGAGGGAGGGAGGGGGGGGTTTAGTCACTGTCCTCACAGAATTGTATAGTATGAAGTTCCATTCTGAGATTGGACTGTCTGAACCGTGCGGTACCCTCGGCAGACGTACCCCTGACCTCGAACTGGTAGTACTCCTTGGTTTTGAGCAGGGGGTGTGAGAAGCAGTACCAGGGCAGCTGCTTGCGAGCCTGAGGCAGCAGGTAGTGAGTGAGGAGGCCCACAGCCCCCAGGAGGCCGTACAGGACGTAGCTCAGGAAAGGCTAGGTGGGGGTGGGGGATGGGGGAAGAGAGCAGTCAGTCAGGACCCACAGGAGAGCAGCTCCACGCTGAGCGGTCCTGCCGGTTCACTGTGCTACCGTACCTGCAGGGCTATGAACACTGTGCTGACATGGATGGCAAAGTAGAGCACGGCGATGACCACGCACACGATCAGGTCTGACTGAAGACGCTCGTTCTGGGGGGGGGGGGGAGGAGGAGGAGGAGGGGGAGGGGGCACGTTAGAAGGAAGATTTCTTAGCAACAGCACCGCGGCATCAGTCAGAGATGGCACCTGAGGTCTCCTCTACGATGGTATCACTCACCAGCGAGGCCTTCAGCTTCTCTGGCAGAGGGTCCTGGACCTCAGACAGAGGGTCTTCTGGGTTCTTGTCTTTCAGGTTGGGGAGGATCTTGGACTGCAGCAGGGAGCTGAGAGGAGGGGAGAGGCCATGATACTACAACCGACTATCACAGTGTTCGGGGACGTACATTAGATTGTTTTTCTTATATTTATCTATCCCAGAAGATCAACCATGAACAATACCAACAGTTGTTCTGGAATGTTACATACAAACATTCATCAAATCGCTCTGATTTAGCTCTTTACATTTTGACAATATTATAAAAAAATATATTATATTAATAAAAAAAAAAAAATATATATATATATATATATAATTATTTTTTTACATCGCCCAGCCCTACTTATCACCACGGTAAAAGGCAGGCGCTCACATGAGGACGGAGGGGTCGCTGCTCTGGCGGCTGAGGTGATAGGAAACGGCCACCAGGAGGCCGCAGAACACTGAGAACAGCACAGGGATGTGCTGGGGCTCCCAGGTCTCCTGAAGGACGACACACACGCACACACACACGCAAGTACAGACAGCCACAAACCCACAGAGACGCCATTATTTGAACTTTGTGGAACACGACACCACAGCAAACTAGTGATTAGTGATGCGCCTGAGCGACAACAAAAACTAAATTTAAGGAAGCACCAAAATATGAATCCTGCTACTCCTTGGTTTTCTGCTGTGCTTTTCACATGCATGTCTGTCTCTCTGGATAAAGATGCCTACTAAATGAATCCAATGTGAAATGACTGGTCAGATGGGAGGTTGAAAGTCACCTTCAGGGCTCCGTAGCAAAGGCCGTACAGCAGCGCCACGGTAACGCCACTGCGCAGCACGCTGTAGACAGCTGACAGGAGACTGGTGGAGGCTGGGGAGCAGACAGACAGGTCAGCAGACAGACAGGTCAGCAGACAGACAGGTCAGCAGACAGACAGATCAGCAGACAGACAGGTCAGCAGACAGACAGATCAGCAGACAGACAGGTCAGCACACAGACAGATCAGCACACAGACAGGTCAGCACACAGACAGGTCAGCACACAGACAGGTCAGCACACAGACAGGTCAGCACACAGACAGGTCAGCAGACAGAAAGATAAGCAGACAGACAGGTCAGCAGACAGACCAAAGGAGGGAGGAGACAGGAGAGGGGGAGGCAGACAGACAGGTCAGCAGACAGACAGGTCAGCAGACAGACAGGTCAGCAGACAGACAGGTCAGCAGACAGACAGGTAAGCACACAGACAGCTCAGCAGACAGACCAAAGGAGGGAGGAGACAGGAGAGGGGGAGGCACACAGACAGGTCAGCAGACAGACAGGTCAGCAGACAGACAGGTCAGCAGACAGACAGGTCAGCAGACAGACAGGTAAGCACACAGACAGCTCAGCAGACAGACCAAAGGAGGGAGGAGACAGGAGAGGGGGAGGCAGACAGACAGGTCAGCAGACAGACAGGTCAGCAGACAGACAGGTCAGCAGACAGACAGGTCAGCAGACAGACTAGATGAAAGACAGACAGGATGGATAGACAGGACAGAAGACAGACAGACATAAGGCAGACAGACATAAGGCAGACAGACAGAAGGCAGACAGACAGAAGGCAGACAGACAGAAGGCAGACAGACAGAAGGCAGACAGACAGGATAGGAGGTCGACTGGCCGACTCGCACACGTCTAACTGGGGGAGTGTATCCTGGCCTGCTCTCCCGGAGGTCAGACAGCTGAGAGGAACTCACCGTTCCCCCCAAACACGTGGATGTCCAGCTGCTCAAACAGGTACATGAGGAAGGTGTTGATCTGCGGCAGGAGCCCCACGAAGAACACCACAGGAAAGCAGAGGGTGAACACTGTGGAAAGAGACCAGAGCAGGGTTAGCCATGGAGCTGGAGGCAGGGCTGGGGTTAAGCTTTATGGTTGAGGATGTGCTGCGGTAGTGATCGAGTTAAGGTTAGGGTTGGGGTAGTGTTGAGGGCTGTGTTGGGGCAGTGTTGAGGGCTGTGTTGGGGTATAGTTGAAGGCTGTGTTGGGGCAGTGTTGAGGGCTGTGTTGGGGCAGTGTTGAGGGCTGTGTTGGGGCAGTGTTGAGGGCTGTGTTGGGGCTGTGTTGAGGGCTGTGTTGGGGCAGTGTTGAGGGCTGTGTTGGGGCAGTGTTGAGGGCTGTGTTGGGGCAGTGTTGAGGGCTGTGTTGAGGGCTGTGTTGGGGTAGTGTTGAGGGCTGTGTTGGGGCAGTGTTGAGGGCTGTGTTGGGGTAATGTTGAGGGCTGTGTTGGGGTAATGTTGAGGGCTGTGTTGGGGTAGTGTTGAGGGCTGTGTTGGGGCAGTGTTGAGGGCAGAGGTTCCTGACTGTGACCTCACCTATGACCAGGTCGCGGGCGGAGGCCAGCAGCAGGGAGCTGGTGAGCGCCACGCCGTACAGGGTGAAGCGGGAGGAGCTGGTCCTCTCACTGCCGTAGTGGAGAGCCCAGATGAGGCCGCAGCACAGGCAGAAGTACACAGGCCGGCTGTACGCTATGATGCGGTTGTGGCCCTGAGAAAAGGGAGAGAGCAGGGATGAGCCCCATCAGAAGTATATGAGAGAGAGAGAGAGAGAGGGAGAGGGAGGGAGAGAGAGATAGAGAGAGAGAGAGAGAGAGAGAGAGGGAGAGACAGAGAGTGACAGAGAGAGAGGGGAGAGACAAAGTGAAGAAGCGAGTGTGAGGCAGTCTGCTAGTTTCCCCCTCAGGGTGGGTGGGTGTGCGAGTGACGACACTCTCAGTAACCTTTCATGCACCAACAATCGCATTACATCAATCATGTCAAAGCCTTCCCAAACACTGTCTGGACTGTCTGAGAGAGACAGGAGAGCGACAGAGAGAGAGAGACATGAGCATAGAGGAAGAATGAGAGAGATAAAGAGAGTTGGACAGAGAGACACAGAGAGAGAGATGGTCTGAAGTCTAACCCTCGTCAGCTATTTTAAGTCAGTGCCTGCAGCAGAGTTGGAGTTTCATTAATAAAAGATCCAGTTTGAGGACAGAGTAGGAGGGGTAAGGGGAGAGAGTGGGACTGGTAAGGGGAAGGAGGGGGGAGAGAGGGTTGGGTAAGGGGAGGGAGGACACTCACATGTCGTGGTGAAGAGGAGTCTGGTTGAACACTCTGAAAAAAAGGCAGGAAAACCAAATTAACAGCCAACAACTGGAAACACAGAACAAACAAACAACCCCGCATTGAATCTGTGCTTGGTTTAATCATGTCCCATCATCCTGTTTGGAGTGGAAGCCCAGAGGATAACAGACCTTCAGTAGAGAATACTGGCAGCTGGCGATGACCAGGCAGAACTGAAAGACCCAGATGTCTGTGAAGAACCCGTGGACCAGCAGAACAGAACCCAGGAAGGCCACCAGGATGGCCAACAGCACCGCCAGCACGTTCTCCACAACCTCACGGTTCCTGTCACAGAAGACAGGGGAGAGAACGTTCGCACAACGAGCGGAGAGAGAATATCTTAAGAGGTATAACATAGGTACAGGTATAACTCTCATCAGTCTAAATCCCCCTCTCATCTCTGTGACCTGCCTCTTTGGCAGGGGTCTCCAATCCTGGTTCTCAAGGGCCACTGTCCTGAAGGTTTTAGGTATGATTGATTAAGACCCTTCATTAGAATCAGGTGTGGTGGAGCAGGGAAACATCTAAAACCTTCAGGACAGCAGCCCTCGAGGACCAGGATTGGACACTCCTGCCTCTTTGGTCTAGTGATCCCTGGTGTGACTCACCTGTTCTTCACCTGCTCTCCCTGTTCCAGACCCAGACTTGAGGGTGTTCCATGGTCTGACTCACCTGGTCTAGTCTGTCCACCCCCCCAGCCCCCAGACTCACCTGTCAAACAGTGCCAGCAGCGTGAGCCTGTCGAAGTGCAGGCCCACCCAGAGGTAGGGCAGCAGCCAGAAGCGGTAGTACTGCTTGGCCTTGTGGGCAGCAGCGGGGTCGTCGGGGCCCAGAGGAGCGTCCTGCAGCTCGGGGCTCAGGTCTGCATCCTGCTGCTCCAGCAGCTCTGGGTCCATGGTCAGGAGACGGTTCAGGCGGATCTGGGGACACGACTCGACAATGAGACGCTGAGCAGGGATCTTATCCAGAGACACTTATGGCGCTTTTCCACCGCATGGTATCAGCTCGACTCGACTCGCATTTTTGGCGTTTCCACCGCAATTTCATGGTACCTGGTACCTGGTAGCGGGTACTTTTTTTAGTATCACCTCGCTCTAGGGACCAAGCGAGCTGAGTCGAGCTAACGCTAATCGCCGGTACTATTTGCGGTGGAAAACCACCCGTGTTACTACCAAACCGACTTGAGTTGAGTTGAGTCGAGCTACATTTGCGGTGGAAAAGCGCCATTACAGTAAGTACAGGAGGGTAGTGAAGTACAGGGACATTCCCAAGGCTGGTAAGGTGAAATGTAATTAGGCCAACTACACTTTCCCCGACCGGGAATCAAACCGGTAATCTTCTGATTAATAAATAAATAAAATCCAAAAAGGATATAGCTTCAGATGTTACTTTCCAGGGGGTTCTCATTATCAACCAAATAATTTTTATAGAAGAAATGACAGTTGGACGCTGAGGAAGGCAGATGTGGTCTGAGAGTGTATTTCCATACTCAAATCTTAAATCAGGAAGCTGTAATTTGGTGAGCAGCAACATAAGATGTGTACGTATTGACAAGTAACTTTCTTTAGTTGCTGCTGCATTTCTTTTTTAAAGTAACTAACGGAAGAACCCCCAAAAGAACGTTGTAGACGATAATGGGTTCTGGAACGTTGGTGAATTAGAATGGCCGATATCAGGAGGGAGCACTCACCAGGTCATGGGGGTTGAAGCGTACTGAGGTAGAGCTGGAGAGGTGGGAGTCTGTGTCCCTGAAGAGCAGACAGACAAACAGGCTGTGAGGGCTGAGACAGCTGGCTGGTTAGACTGGCTGGTTAGACTGGCTGGACTGACTGGCTGGACTGGCTGGCTTGGCTGGACTGGCTGGATTGGCTGGACTGACTGGACTGGCTGGACAGGCTAGACCGGCTGGCTGGCTGGACTGGCTGGACTGGACTGGCTGGACAGGCTAGACCGGCTGGCTGGCTGGACTGGCTGGACTAGCTGGACTGGCTGGACTGGCTGGACAGGCTAGACCGGCTGGACTAGCTGGACTGGCTGGACTGGCTAGACCGGCTGGCTGGCTGGACTGGCTGGACTAGCTGGACTAGCTGGACTGGCTGGACTGGACTGGCTGTACCTCCAGTTCTGTCAGTAGCGCTGGGTGTCTCACCATATGTTGTTGGAGGCTCGTCTGGTGGCTGGTTCGAAGTTGACCAGGGACATATCGCAGCCCCCCGCCTCGTACAGAGAGGGGGTTAACTTCCCTGGAAGGCAAGCGGGCACACATTCACACGGTCGCCTAGAGGCACGGCGCTTCAGCGCATTTACATGTTCCCCATTCAGCAGTTTTATCCAAGGTGATAACGACACCTAACGATCCACTCCACCAGTATTCTTTCTTTACAGTATTTGCAACAAGCAATTCATTATATATATATATGAAATAAGGAGGATTTATTATAGTGGTTCTCAATTCTGTCCGCCTGATTCTAATGAATGGGTGGTTATCTAACCAGAGAATCCTGGAAACAAACATGCATTAGAATCAGGTGTGTTGGAGCAGGGAAACATGTTGGACTGGGGGTCCCTGAGGACCAGGGTTGAGAACCGCTGATTTAGCACATCCACACACACCCTGTTCACTGTAAAGCACCTATATAGGGTTTCATTAGAGGGGTTCATTCATATCATGTGGGTCTTTTGCCCCTTCTCTGCCCTACCAAAGTCCTCCTGCAGGCTGGCAGCTCCCACAGTGGACGCCTTGTCCTGGGAGCCTTCCAGGTGACCACTTCCATTCCTGGCCAGCAGGGAGGCACTAGCGCTCAGCACGGTCACCTGGGACGGCGTTCGCGAGGGCTGACCTTTCACCTGGGAAGCAGAAGGCTGAGGGGCCTGCCCCAGGGCCTCCTGGAGACTGGCGGAGGAGGAGGAGAGCGGGAAGGAGGTGGGGAGAGGGGCGGAGATGAGAGAGGGGAGTTGGTACACAATAAGAGCAGACGGGATGGAGTCGGGGGACGGATAGTCCAGACTAGTCCAGAGGCAAATCAGACAGGTCAAAGATGCAGAGATGGGGGAGGGGGGGACCGAATGGAAGAGGGGGAGAAAGAGGGAGAGAGAGAGGGTTGGAAAGAAGGTTGGGTGGTTGGATAGAGGGAGGGAGAAAGAAAAAGAGGGATAGAGAGAGAGATAAAGGGAGGGATGGAGGGAGAGAGAGAGAGGGAGGGAGGGATAAATAGGCAAAAGGGAACACACGGGTGAGAAGAACACGAACAAACAAACAGACATGTAAGAGAGAGAGAGAGAGAGAGAGAGAGATAAGGACAAGAATACCAGACAGGAACACTTCGCGGGAACCCTGTTAGGAGAGAACGGTTGAGGAAGAGGAGGACCGGGGAACCTGAGAGGAGAAGCAGGAATCACACGCACGCACGGAGAGGAAGAGCCTCCTCGTATTGCACAGTGGCAGGCCGGACCCCAGGGGTGCTGGGTTACACTGCGTACGGGCCCTTGGGGGGGGGGGGGGGGGGGGGCGGGGGGATGGGAATGGGTCTGATATTGGCTGGGGATCGGTGGTAACAGGAAACCGATTTGACATTTTCTACGTTTATTGACATGGCAGACTTGAGCTTCTTGTTTAGCATTTTCGCGGCTCAGCTTTTTGGAAAAGTGACCTTGTCACAGAGGATGGGGGGGAAAAAGAGGAGAGAGTTTTCTGGGAAGGAATAACTCAGATGTTTCCAAATAAACAGGAGGGTTAGTGGAAATCTAGTCCTATCCAAGTAGAGACTAGTGGGAATCTAGGCAGACTAGAGGACAACTAGGTAGACATTTGCTGACCTAGCCTTCCATAAAGCAGTACACTAAGATGACATGATAGTGCATTTTCAGTGACAACCCTCTCATCTGCAACAAGGTAACCTGAGGACTCACAAAGGACGAACAGTTTATCGTTTATTTTCCTACGGGAGCCATTTCCCCAGGGAGAGGCAGCTTACTCGGATTTGGAAGAAGATCAATGTCATCGATGACATAACCCCCCCCCCCCACACACACACACGCACACACGCACACACGCGCGCGCGGGTTAGATGGACAGGGAGGAGCAGGAAGAAGAAGAGGCTGACATGCTCCTCATCAACACCTCGGACCCTCAGGGCCCAGCCAGGGTTCCTGCCCCCTGCATAGTCCCAGCCCCAGCCCTGGCCCCAGCCCCGGCCGCGGTCCTAGCCCTGGCATACCTGAGAGGAGAGCCAATGAGGGAGGCGGGGGGTGTGGGGTTACTTCCTGCATTGTGGCGCCGACGCACCGCCTGCCGCCGGAACGTGCTGCGCTCACGACGAAACGTGACCGCCTCCTCACTTCCTGGGGCTGAGAGAGAGAGAAGGGGGGGGGAGACATTGAGAGAGAGAGCGAGAGAGAGAGGAGGAGAAAGAGAAAAAGAGGGTGAGAGAGAGAGAAAAAGAGGGGGAAGAGAGAAAGGAAGAGAGAGACATGGAGAAAAAGAGGGTGAGAGAGAAAGAGGGGGGGAGAGACAGGGAGAGAGAGAGCGAGGGGGAGAGAGAGAGAGAGAGAGAGAGAGACAAGGAGTGAGACAGAGCGAGAAGGGGGGAGAGAGAGAGACAGGGAGAGAGAGAGAGAGAGATATAGAGAAAGAGAGGAGAAAGAGAGAGTGGGAGAGACAGGGAGAGAGACAGGGAGAAAAAGAGGGTGAAAGATAGAGAGAGAGAAGGAGAGAGAGAGAGAGAAGAGCGTGAGAGATAGAGAAAGAGAGAGAGAGAGAGGGGTGTGTCAGTATGGTGGCCTCGCTACCACACTCCCAATACGACAGGCAGAGGATGAGATTCCTCTGCAAGCCATCAGGGGGCACTAGACATGTGTATGTGTAGACATACAGCACACGCACAATATCTATAACCAGCATCAGCCACAACAACATTTACATCATCTGAACTTCAGACAGAAGCTGTGATTAGAACACATGATCAGATTCCAGAACATCGTCCCAGCCAAAGTTCAGCGGTTTCCCTTGCGCAACGCGGCCCCTCCCACGCAGACAACCGCTGGGATTCATTAGTCAACGTGACAAAAGTCATCGTCAGGATGGAAATACATGCAATATTTTTTTGCCGCGCAATAACTTGGAATAACTGTACGCCACTCCTTACTTAATCACAGCAGCAGACATCACACTTAAACCTCACTTACTTTAGATATTATTTTACACCCTGTGGCTTTTCCATGCCCTGTGCTCTCTTTCTAGCTCCTTATCTTCATATATTTTTATAGGCTTCCCTGTTTTTTTTTATATTTTAAATTGTTACTCTTGAGTGCTGTACTGCACCATGCTGTTAGAAACTGCAATTTCCCCACTGCGAGACAAATGAAGGATTATCTAATCTTAAATCTCAAGGCCTCCGACTGTCCTCCAATGCTGCCAGAAATGGGAGCGCTTCCCCACACCAGTGTGACCAGGGTGAACCCACCCACACCCCCCCACTGATCCAGCCAACACCAGCGACTATCAGTCAACACCTGCACCAGACTGCAGCCCCCGCACCAAGGACAGCAAACACACTGTGGAGAGGGACAAACAGGTGGCTACCCAAGATGTTATTGAGTTACTTAGAACTTAGAAGGGGGAAGGAGCAGATGTTACAGAGGAGAAGCTGTTTCTAAACCCGGAGGGACAGAGAAACAGTCTACAGTAGAGATGCTGTTTCTAAACCAGGAGGGAGAGAGAAACAGTCTACAGTAGAGATGCTGTTTCTAAACCAGGAGAGAAACAGTCTACAGTAGAGATGCTGTTTCTAAACCAGGAGAGAAACAGTCTACAGTAGAGATGCGGTTTCTAAACCAGGAGGGACAGATAAACAGTCTACAGTAGAGATGCTGTTTCTAAACCAGGAGGGGGAAACAGTCTACAGTAGAGATGCTGTTTCTAAACCAGGAGAGAAACAGTCTACAGTAGAGATGCTGTTTCTAAACCAGGAGGGACAGAGAAACAGTCTACAGTAGAGAAGCTGTTTCAAAACCAGGAGAGAGAAACAGTCTACAGTAGAGAAGCTGTTTCTACACCAGGATAGAAACAGTCTACAATAGAGAAGCTGTTTCTAAACCAGGAGAGATAAACAGTCTACAGTAGAGATGCTGTTTCTAACTTGGAGGGACAGAGAAACAGTCTACAGTAGAGAAGCTGTTTCTAAACCAGGAGGGAGAAACAGACTACAGTAGAGATGCTGTTTCTAAACCAGGAGAGAAACAGACTACAGTAGAGATGCTGTTTCTAAACCAGGAGGGACAGAGAAACAGTCTACAGTAGAGATGCTGTTTCTAACTTGGAGGGACAGAGAAACAGACTACAGTAGATAAGCTGTTTCTAAACCAGGAGGGAGAAACAGACTACAGTAGAGATGCTTTTTCTAAACCAGGAGAGAAACAGACTACAGTAGAGATGCTGTTTCTAAACCAGGAGAGAAACAGTCTACAGTAGAGATGCTGTTTCTAAACCAGGAGGGAGAAACAGACTACAGTAGAGATGCTGTTTCTAAACCAGGAGAGAAACAGACTACAGTAGAGATGCTGTTTCTAAACCAGGAGAGAAACAGTCTACAGTAGAGATGCTGTTTCTAAACCAGGAGGGACAGAGAAACAGTCTACAGTAGAGATGCTGTTTCTAAACCAGGAGAGAAACAGTCTACAGTAGAGATGCTGTTTCTAAACCAGGAGGGACAGAGAAACAGTCTACAGTAGAGATGCTGTTTCTAAACCAGGAGGGGGAAACAGTCTACAGTAGAGATGCTGTTTCTAAACCAGGAGAGAAACAGTCTACAGTAGAGATGCTGTTTCTAAACCAGGAGGGACAGAGAAACAGTCTACAGTAGAGATGCTGTTTCTAAACCAGGAGGGAGAGAGAAACAGTCTACAGTAGAGATGCTGTTTCTAACTGGGAGGGAGAGAGAAACAGTCTACAGTAGAGATGCTCTTTCTAAACCAGGAGAGAGAAACAGTCTACAGAGAAGATTCAGTGTTTCTACCTTTGGTACAAAAGGTGACACAGGCCAGTCTTTCTGCTAGAGACTCTGTTGTTGCTCGTCATGGTAACTCCACTGATACTGGGTCTTCCATCCAGACACTCACAAAGGCAACGACAGACCAATCCTAGGGCCTGCTCATCGCCCGGGGCAACGATAGACCAATCCTAGGGCCTGCTCATCGCCCGGGGCAACCATAGACCAATCCTAGGGTCTCCTCACTGCCAGGGCCACAGACATCTTTATAGGCCTGGATGGTACCTCCCACTGAGTTTAATAATACTTCTGTATGAACTTCTAAAAGTTTCGACATCATATCCAAAGGTGATATGGTAATTATATAGCTCAACCCCAGCTTTAACAAGGCCTTGGGTACCAAGGAAAAAGAAGGTCGTAATTATGATGTATTCATTTTGCAGTAGCCTTCATCCAAAAGGATGAAAAGCAATGTACGATAAATATGCTTTCAAAGTATTGAGCTATAATCCACTAGCTTTAACCTTAATGTTCTAACCAATAAGCTCTAACCCTAGCCGCCAATATAGAGTGTTTAAATGTTCCCACTGACTATAATATATGTTCTGCTGTTCATCTTTAGGTTTGAGGTTTATTTACGCAGCTTATTCATCATTCAGCTCTCAACCAACAGAAGGGGAGTGAAATCTAACAGTGTTGGCTTCATGTCAACAAACAAACCTAACTTACATTTACATTCAATTCTGTCAAACAGTCTTCTAAAGCTGCTAGGTTTCCACTGACAGAAATAATAAGGTGTGCCCTGTAATAGTGTGAACACTGCATGGGAGAAACAGTGTTTTTGGTTTTGAGTGTTTCAATGCCTGGGTGTTAGTGTTTCACCCTCAGTGTTTCAGTGATGGTGTGTTCTGTGTTTGGCCCCAGGTTTGTGAGTACCCACCCCGTGAGGAGACAGCCGCGGCGTCCTGCGGCTCAGAGAAGACCATCTGATTGGGCAGACTGTTCCTAGAGCGCGTCACCGACTCCAGCTGGGAGGCCCTTCCCAACAGGGACGCCGCGTCCAGCACCTCCCCCTCTTTAGCCTCCAGGTCCGACTTAGAGGTGGTGAGAGGGCGGGCCCCGGCCGGCGCCCCCAGGCAGTGGGGGTCGTTAAGGCAGGCAGCTGTGCCGCTATCTAGACTCAGCACTCTGGCATGTGTTTTGGCGCTGCCCGTGCTGGGGGTGCGGCGAGAGGCCCGTCGCTTCCCCCCAGGCCTCCCGCCCCCCTCGGCCCCCCCTGCCGCAATCTTGGCCGGGGAGTTGGAGCCGGGGGCGGTGTGCTTGGCTCTGAGGGCGCGGTAACGTCCGTCGGGAGAGTGGCACGAGTGCGAGGTGTTGCTGGACGAGCTGTCTGTGCTGAGGTGGTGGGCGGAGTGCCGGCTGGAGGCGCAGCTCAGCTCGCTCTGGTCGCTCGAGTCTTCCTCCCCGCCCCCGGCGAACACGGCGCTGCGAGGCTTTGCGACGCCGCGCAGAGACATGTAGTCCCGGTGGCGGCTGGCATCGAAGCTGCTCGCTCGCTTCTTACCTGTCCGTCGCCGCCCGCTGCTGCGCCCGGCGGCGGCCGAGGAGGATGTCCGCTGGACGAGATTGGCCGATTTGGGTCTCACGTCGTTCTTGTCCCGCTCCCTGCTGGAGCCACAGGGCGAGCCGTCAGCGCTGGTCCGGGCGCCAGGCTCCTCCTGGGCGCCGGCAGGCTCGCCCGTGTCCGGAGCAGAGGGGGGCGCCGTCTGGGCGGGTTGCTTGGCGGTCAGCTCGTTGGCGTGGGGGTTTTTATTGGCCTCTCTGGAGGGCAGACCAGGCAGGCATCTGGAGCTACTGCTGCTGCCCAGGCTGGATGTCCTGCCCTCAGCTGAGAGGGGCAGCTCCGCCCCGCGCTCCGCCTTGCGCTCCCGTCCATGCTCGTCCCCCGAGAGCGACAGCAGGCTCTCCACGTGGGTGGAGCTGGTCTGTTCGCTGTGGAAGCTGCTCACCGTGCTGTTGGTGTCCCGGTCCGTCCCGCTGCAGTAACTCTCCGTGGAGCCGCTGCTGCGCGTGCTCAGGCTGCGCAGGCTGTCCTCGCTGCGCTCCCCGCCCTTGCCTCCCCCCCGTCCTCCTCCCCTGCCACCTGCCTCCCCCTGATACAGCCCTGAGGCCCTCTCCCCGGCCTCCCTGGAGGCTGAGCGCGCCAGGCGCCGGGCGTCCTGGTGTCTGTAGCCCTCTGTCCCTGAGGTGGAGGCCACAGCGTGGTCCTGCTGGTAAGGTCTCTCTGCCCCCTCCCTTTCCCTGTCCCCTGGTCCCGTCCTAGGGGGCCTGGCGGCCTCCAGCTCACACACGGGGTCCAGGCCCCCCCTCCGGGGCGGGGGGTACAGACTGAAGTCCGGGAGGGAGGGGTCGGGGAAGGCCGAGCCGGCCGAGCTGGAGGTCCGCGGCAGGCCCCGTGAACGAGGCTCCTTCCTGAAAGACTGGGAGGGCAGGGGCCCTCGGGCACTCGGATCTGTGTCACAGGAAGTGGAAAGGGATTGGCTGAAATGGTGTGCAGTGGAGCTGCAGATGTCCGATTGGTCCCTCGACAGTTCTGGAGGGCCCAGGGAGGTAGAGGGCTGCATGGAGGCAAACGAGTCGTTGGAGACAAGGCAGTACATCTTTGGGTCTGACATCAAGTCTGCAGAGAGGGAGACAAAACAGGAAGGACGATGCCGAGCGTGAAGTACTGCTGCTATAAAACCTTCTGGAATGTTTTCTTGTGGAGCCCAGGTGGTTAGAGCAGGTGAAGATCTCACCATGATCCTGGCTACAGCTCTGAATCAGAGTCAAGCTGATGTCATCTGAGGTCTTTCCCACCTCTCCTCCTGCAGAGACAGAGGGATGAAGAGATGGCAGCTTTCATATTTTATTCATCCATTTACACCCTCTCTCTTTCTCTCTCAAGACCAGCCCAACACACAGACAAATACAGACACATACACAAAGACACACACACACACACATAAGTTTCCTGAGTCCCAGCACAGTTGGCCTCCTTACCTCCCCCTCAAAAGCTCTTTAGACACTCTTGAATCTATACCACTGCAATGAACTGGAGATGCAGAAAGGGCTTTTAAAAGGCATCCCAGTGTAGCTAGACCTGTGTAGTGAGATTTGTGTGGCAAAGCCTGTGTACTGTAGTTAGACCAGTGATGCTAACCCTGAGTAGCTAGCCCTGGGGTGCTAGCTCTTGAGCTGCTAGCATGGCAGCTCTGCCACTGTCAGAGTGTGTGTGTGTGTGAACGAGTGGCAAATATTTAAATCGCTTTGAGTGACGCTGTGGTAAAAAAAAAAAAAAAGTGCACGTGAATACAGTCTATTCACCACTGTACTTTAGCTACCCCTGAGTGGATAGCCCTCCGTGCTATAACTAGCCTGTAGTAGCTAGCACTGAGTTCAAAGTGTGAGCAGAGGCCAGCCCTCAAGAGGAGCAGATTAACGAGTTCTGCCCCACTAGAGGCCTCATCCCACTAGAGGCCTCATCCCACTAGAGGCCTCATCCCACTTCAGTCCTCTCCCTGTCACTGGCTGGCTAATTAGAATGGTTCTGAGAGGACCTGCTGAATAACTGACCCTGTAAGTCACTCCGCCATTCCCTCATCTTCACCTCTCCCCTTCTCCCTCCTCTCCCTCTTTCCACATCGCTTCCCTCAACCTCGATAAAGCACACTAGAGTGAGGCTGACTCATGTGCTTCAGTTGGGTTTTTTTGATGCAAAGAATGTTGCCTTTGCAAAAGCAGCACCTTGCTGTTTAAAGATCTGCCACATGTTGGTGTGACTGGAGGTCAGGGTGTTGCTGAGTCAGACCACATCCCCCTGGAGAGCGAGCGCAGCAGCGGTCAGTGATGCACCGTCGACACCCCCCCCCGGGAGGGGAAGGGTGAAGACCACACTGACTCAGGAAAAACTCTAGACCTCAGATCCTCTCTAAGAGTCCCGGCTTGCGTGTCTGTCACTGATAACCAACCTTAACCCCTCCAGAGACGATACATGGATGGAGAGTTAAGGCTGTTGAGGTACTCTGGTTAAGGGGCGACACAGAGGGGGAGGGGGGGAAGAGGGGGGTTACCTTTGGCGGTGGTCGTTCCTCCATGGTTAGAAGCGATCTGAATGAAGAGAGGCAGAAAGGAGCAGCGACTTCAGAACACACTTGCCTCACATACGACTAATCCCTGCACAGGTGCCGGTGTGAGGATGACCCGTGTCTGAACCAGAACCACAGCTGAGACGGCAGCAACTGATACAAATAAACCAATCTTTTATCAATACCCCCACTCTGACCCTTGATCCTGTGTGAAGTGCCTTAGACACAGCAGATGGAAGATAACAGGCTGATGAGTGAGTCAAGGACGACGCACTCAGGAAAGAGGTGGGGGGGGGGGGTCCCATAGGGTTAAAAATAACTCACTAAGTATCTAGGATATTAATCCTCACTTTGATTCTGAGTGGAGGGGGGGGGTGGAAGCAATATACCCATCAATAGCTCAGATAATACAAATATAGTTGAAGTTTTCCATTTAAATGTTTCAACGCCCCCATCAGGGCCCCCCAGGGCCTTTCCTGTTAGTTAAGGCCCTGACTGACCTGGTGGCTGGAGTCCATCCCAGTGTACGAGTTCCTGGAGCTGCAGTCCACTGGTGGGGTCTCTTGTCTGATGAAGTCTGCCATCTCAATACCCCCGCCAGGGTCACTGTACACACACACACACACAGTCTCATTAGTCACCTGCCAGTACAACAACGTACTCTACCAAGATTAAAGGCTCCCCTGAAGTAGTGATGATGCAAATTATGTAACCTAACAAAATATTGCTGTAATTAAACAGAAGTATTTATGAGTCTAAAACAGGACAGCACATTTGAGCCGCTATATATATATATATATATATATATATATATAGCCTAGCCGTGCTCAATTCCCCCAATCGGTATGTAAAAACAAACCCGCGGGCCAAAAACGACAACTTTCCTGACTGATGAAAGTGTTTCCTAAGAGATCGTGTGAAACCATTAGAGTCCACCAGACAGCCTGAGTCTGAACAGAGCGTTACTAAAGGGCTGGAAGAGGGGAAACGTGTGGGTGGCTTTTAAAAACACCACTTCATGCCAGTTGGCTTGTCTTTTGTAAACCCTGCGGTTGAAGGATCTCATAGTTCTCCAAGGTTTTCCCTTTTCTCAGCATCCGGCTCTGTACTCCTTCAGGAATGTGCCAGTGACTCACTTCTTCACGGGCAGTAAAAACTACAAAATACTGTGAAAGAACCTCTGGGGGGGTTTTCTTTCCAGCGACATTAGAGATGTTTCCCCAGAGACAAATGGCCGCTCCGCCCTGAGGTCAGGAGGTTGGTCATCTGCACTAGGTGTCTGTGACCTCACCACACCATCAGCGCTTGGCCTCACGGTCCCGGACAAATCCAGAATAAACAACCTCAGTGGTAGATGACATCACCCACCGCACAAAATTACCCACAAAATTACCCCCCCCCCCCGATTATGAGGCAATTGCCCAGTCTGATGGATCACACTTTTAAACACACAACGGCCTTGGCAAATGTAATGATATAAAGGCAATCCTGTTATCCAGATAAACTTTGACCCTCACCCTGGGCCATTACTGTCCTCTTGGCGCGTGGCACTTCCGTCGTTGCCCCCTTCTGTGCTGGCTCTGCCACCCTGCGTCTCCTTGGCCCGGTGCTCCACCACCTCACCCTCATCCAGGGCATGGTGGAGGCGATAGTTCACCGTCTTTAGCAGCAGAAACATGGCCGCAATCACGCCACAGTAGATCCCTACAATCACCATCGTAGGGGGCAAGGCCTGGGAAGAAACACACAACAGGGTCCGGATTAAAAAAGGAGCAGCTTTTAGTATTGCAATTAAACAAACTGTCCAATGATAAGGATGCCATTAAATTACTAGCAGGTATTTAATTCAATTACTCTTCTTTTTAATAATACTGTATAGGTAGTTATTAAGGAAACAACATCATCTTGACTTTTTTATAACTTGGTTTAAGTACACTGGAGAGATGTATGTATTTTCTGTCATTGTTAGTAGTGCTGCCAAAACATTCTACTAAATATATCCTTGGAAACCATCTGGTGACTTCCCCTCCTGAAATAGAACAAGGTACTGTCCTTCCCAACAGCATCTCAACACACTGTGACTGCTATCATTGGCTAACCAAAGAAAAGTCAACTAGAAACATTCATGTTTATAGAACATTTGGATTCACTCCAAAGATAAATGTATTGGCACTCAAGCTGGTTCAGGTGGTATTTTTGATGGGCTGCTGTTGGCAGACAACAATGTCTTTGGTTGATAGGTTTTCTGTTATACTTTCACAGTAAGATTCAACCTCTCTCTCTATATATATATAACTGACATTAACAGCAGTTTACAAATCCCTTTCACCCTGCCATACTCCAGTAACTCATTGGTCACTGTCATGATGAGTATCTTTATTGCTCTGTAGTGGCAGAGGTCCATCTAGATGCGATGAGAACAACCTAAAATTAGATGTGAGCTCGTTCCTGGAACCATGTTTCGTTGTAGTTGCATTATTTTTAGTTTAGGGTGACTAAAATTAGTCGAGAGTCCCTCTTTATGTATCTCTTTGTTTTAATTCTGAGATATTACAGAATCACAATGTGATTTCTGTTGGGGAAAATCTGTTAGGCGTTTATGCAAGTATCTCGTTTTATTCCCCCATGCAGAGAATAAACTGGCCCAGTTAGATGATTAAAACCTGCCAGTTAACTAGCAAGCAGTTCTGTTGGTGATTAATCACAATAAAGGACCTTAGATATAGCAGACAGCTCCAACAACAAGAACAAAACCTGTCAAATGTCACTGAGCCCAATGTGCATCTTTGGGCAACCTTGTCCTGGATACACACAGACAAATCTCTTCGTTTATTTGTTAGAAAATCTGCATATTACAAACAAAAGAAGCTGTTAGCTGCAGGCTAACACAGTACCATGACAACCAGAGCAGCTAGCTCCAGGTTAGCGTGATGCTAACGGTCCTGGGGTCGAGTTGTGACCGTAATAAGGGGCAGAATCCCCCCCTGGCACAGGTTAACGGTTCAATAAACCAAGAAGAGAAACAGTTTCTTACCATGTAAAGCGTAAAGGGGAAACATAAGAGGAACAGCCAGATGTAGAGATGCAGAGCATTGACAAATGTATTTTGATGGGGGTCGTAGTACCATCCGCCTGTGATGGAAGCCCAGACCCCCTGTCTGAGGATCTGGAGGGTCTGAGACCCCATCTTTTATCCCCCTTAGTATCCTTGAAGAAACGACCCGATCAAAGGGGGGTGACACGAAGGCTAGCCGTCCTGAAGCACGGCCCACAGGGCTCTGTTTTCAGACACTGGCCTGAACATCCCCACTGCAGCCATCTTCTCTGGATCCAGCCAGCTGGGGCACTGTTCTGGGTCCTCCAGTCAGAAGTCTGCTATCCCACCACGCCCTGCGTGCGGTTTCTTCTTCATATCATCATCAGGAAGGTGATATTTTAATAAACAGCTCCACCATGTGGCATCACTAGATTAAAGAAAACCCACCTAACTGCTGAAATGTGGAATCTGACAACCTATAGTTTACATCAAGTGTCCAGTTTTAGTTTGATACATATGTTCCAATTAATGTTACTCAACTCATATCAGTCTTAAATACTAATTCAGCATTAATACTTTGAATACAAATCATTTTGAAATGTTTAATTAAACATAAAAACTTGAATTCAAAATGGATTTGAGAATTGGGAATGAGAAGAAGTATGTATGGGGGGATGAAAAAAGACTGAGTCGAATACTGAGATTGATGCAGATGTCAGTATGTCATCATTATAAACTTGATTAATGCAAAAATGGGGAAGGCAGTGATAGAAGTACACCAGGCTATATTTACATTACAAGGCAACAAAAACAATAAATGTCCAGTAACAAAAAACAAACTGACAACCCTTATAACTGTAGGGCCAGTCAAGATCTACATGGATGTAGATAATGATGAACATCGTTAGAATGTCTAAAGACTGGTGTCATTGTAAACAATCTGGCTGTTTCTATTGAGCGACTGTGAAACAGTTGTTGGGTATCCAGTTTGGGAGATAACAGGGGTTGTCATAGTCCAGTCTGATAAGGCCCTTCATCAGAGCCTTCATGATGTGTTCAGGCAGACGATCACTGCAGTCTAGCACGCTTCTCAGGGGGCGGCTTGCTGGCCGGAGCCGGGGCGGAGGGTTTCGGCGCTGGCTCTCTCTCCTCCTGCTTCACCACCTCTGCTGGAGGTTCAGGCTCCTTCTTTACCTCCACTGGAAAAAGAGCCAGCGTTCAGTTTCAGTCATTTAGCACATGTTTAAACACCATGTGGAAGAAGAAAACCAATACTTTACAACATCTGTGTTTGACTCATACCTGGGATGGGCTTCTCACCAGGCTTAGGCTACAGTTGGGAGGGGGGGAAAACAACATTCCTGAATCAACATACACATTAATTGTATGCAGCATGCAACGTGAATGGTTTTAATCAGATCTCACACTATGAGTACCCCTGTCTGTGACTGAAGCCTATATGTCACTACTATTGGTCTAGCGGTATTCGTTTGCGTTCCCATGTAAAGGGAACAGGGTTCAATCCCATCCTCACCCACCTATGATGAAGAACATCCATTAGATTTGTCAAGAAACAGATGACTCTGGCTGCTGTACCTGGTAGAATGTTGGGGGGAATTTGGATCTGAGATCCAGCAGAAGAGTGTCGACACGCTGACGCTGAAAAAGTGAACTGGGTTCCTCTTTCTTCTTAGACTTGGGCTTTGCCTTCTCTGTTAAATCACACAAATATTTTCTTTCATAAGAAATGGCCTCCATCTACACACTGCACACTACACATTTTAGAGATCAGAAACACTGCATCCAACATAACCCAGTAGACTACATTTACAGTTAGTCATTCCCAGAGCGACACTAGTCGCAAGTACAGGGACCTTCCCACTGAGGCAATTAGGGTGAAGTGCCTTGCCCAAGGACACAACATAATGTTGCAGGAATCGAACTGGCAACCATCTGATCACTAGTCCGACGCCCAATCAGCCCCCTGACTTACCTCTTTCCTCCTGGTCTTTAAAGTGCCACCAGTATCCTTTAGATGGGTGGTAGCGGCAATAAGACATAGCCTCATCAAAGGCTGACTGGACACCATGGACAGCAGAAAGCTAGGAGGGGAGAGGAAGAATGACAGAAGTCAAAACCTAACCCAAAAATACATCTGATCATAAGTAACATAGACAGGTTCGTCAAAGGCTCTCAGCATTCCAACAGTTATTCCATGGTTAACATTCTACAACATGCATATACCAAGTGCAGGCCACAGTACAGCCAGGATGTAATGAAGACATTTATTTCAGTTAGTTGTTCTGATACATGTGGTCTGGTGCCCACTCATACCATGTCAGCCCGTTACGAAAGCCCTGTGGTTATCCCTGTAGTGTGGACTAGGTCAAGGGTCATGCTCACCACTCTGGAGCCAATGACAGTTCCCAGGTCTGGGGCCTGGTACACCACCCCTGCTATAATGTAGTAGTCTGACAGCGGAATCACTGAGGGAGAGGCGCAAACAAGCAGGAATTAACACGTGTACATTAGTATACAGTATAATGCTTTGGGACAGTGTTTTTTTCTTATTCTTATAACAGAGGATGTCTCTGATAATTATTCCCCTCAAAAAAGTGTATGTGTGTGTGGAGCGGGAGGGCCAGATTTGCAAACTTACACCATGAAACCTACACCCCTGTGTACGTGTTATTTAAATACAGTGTGGGGAACCTGACTGCAGTTACAAGAGTCTCATCTTTCACATCTCCTCACCTTGTGTAGGGGACTGTCTTTGTTGTTTACGGATGATGTACAGAATAGGCTCCTGAGCATGGAGCAGAATGTACTCCACACCAACCATCTGACTGCGACAAAGAAAAATTAATAAGATGTCACCTCATTCGCCAGCTTTAATACACCGCAAGGTTTTGGATGAGTTGTGAATCCTTGAATTGAGGTCAGACGGTGGAGTTTCTTACTTCAGATGCTCCAGTGTTAGCCGCTGCATCTTCACCACCTCGTTGTTACAAGTGCGGTCGTAGAAAGGATTGCTCCTCTCTGAGAAGTAATCGAGGACATTTCCAGGGTTGAGGATGGGCACCCATCCGCTGTCAACCCACGATATACCCAGCAGGTTGTCTGGAGGGCCGGAGAAGTGACAGGTTAGACACAGGACAAGACACAACCGATAGCTGTATTTCTACCGGCATTAGCTAAACATGTTATCACCCTGAACTATCTATGTACGGGTGCCTACAAATCGCAATGAACCTATACACTATACTACACATCAAGCTACTTTTAATTGCACATGCGATTGAGTGTTGGTTGTAAGGGTAAAATCACAGGGATCACAATTTGCACCGAACCTTTTAAATCCACCGATGCCATTCTGTAAACAATGGTCGCTTGAAGATGTCGTCAAATTAGATAGTGTCGAAGTTTGATGACGTCAAACAAATTATTAAACAAAAAACGTTCTCCTCATTAAAAAAGTTATAAAATAAAATACTGTGCTATTCAGTTGTTATTTTTTGGTAATGATATAATTTTATTTTCTTACATATAATGTGTTGACAGCCGGACTGTGCTAGGGATACGTCTAATCATGCCCCCTGCAGGTTGTATCTCATAACATCGGCTTCGTATCTGGGATTCAATTAAATAGCCTACATGAGAGAGAGAGAGAGAGAGAGAGAGAGAGAGAGACAGAGAGACAGAGAGACAGAGAGAGGGAGAGAGGTGCATAACTGTATATCTGATCTTTACCTGGCTCTGTACTGTACCATCGCTGTTGCAATCTTGAAATTTCTCCATTGCGAGATTAATAAAGGATGATTAGAGAGCGTATCAAACGAATGGAATTACTTGTGAGACCTTCCATCTGTGTAATGTTTGTGCCTTTTCTAACTCTTGTTGTTTAATTGCATCGAATACAGTCAGCATTTATTACCACACACGCACGCACACACACACACACACACAAACTATTCAACAACTACTGATTTACAATATATTATGAACTGGAATCCCAATTCAAGGCACACCCTGAAACAGCTGGCATTCTCTTCTCTGTTTATTTTGAGTTTGCAACCAATGTGGATACGACGTGTGAAATTGCAGGAATGGCGGCAGGGTTGACGAGGTGTTTATTCGCTATTCAAAACTCCTTTATGTCAGCAATGGTATTCAAATGGTCCCTTTACTTGTGTTCAGGGTAGCCTAACCTTAAATAAACCTGAAGTTCAAAGAGCACTGTGAACTCCACTTCAAATGACGTCATAACTACCTGGCATTAGGACCCTGTCATTTGGAGGACGGGCCACGCGCATCAAAGAGTCCCAGCTCGAGCTATGCGCACTAAACGCGCGTGCGGAGGCAGCTGGCTGCACAACTGGGAGATAAAAAATTGCTATCAGATTTCACAGTATAGATCGCATTCCTCGTGACTTGTACGGATTTGTCTGAGCACGTACAGTCAGGGCTTGTTTTTCTCTCTGTGTGTGTGTTTTACTGAAGAGAGAGTTTGTTGTAGGGGTCAAGATAAAACGCTGAGATTCCGTGAGAATCTGAGCGCGCGCTAAGCTCGCGCGCTGACAACTCTGTTGCGACGCGGCCAGTGGACGGAGCGGCAGACACGCAAGCAGCAGCCAGACCGAGCATGTGGCGCTGAATATCTCTCAATTGCTTTATTAATCAGCCTCACCAAAGGACAGCCGTGAAGAATTTCTAGTAGACTACGCGTTCTTATCGCATTCTCAAGATGAGTTTGAGTCAGGCGGATAGAGTTGATGGTGGCACTGGCGGCCTCAACGTGAGCAGCAGCAGCATCAGCGGTGCCCAGCGGCTCCAGCAGGGCGCTCATCCTCCCAGCAGCCGGACCAGAGATGCACGATACCAGCAGCAGCATCACGGCAAACATCATGGAGCTCCGGCGGTGAATAAACCAGCGCATCCCGAGCCAGGCGACGCTGTGAGACGCGCGCTGGACTTCAAGACCCAAGGCACTCAGTGTTACAAGGATAAGAAATATCGGGAGGCGATTGGCAAATACCATCGCGCATTATTGGAGATGAAAGGTTTGTGCAGGGTACTGGGAGATCCCGATGCCAGCTCTAAGTCGCCCTCATCGGTTCTCCCGACAATCAGCAAATCCACCCTGACAGACGAGCAGAAAGGCGCGATGGAGAATGCTGAACTGGAGTGTTACAACAGTCTGGCAGGTAGGATCATCAAAGGACATCAGCTCTCCTTTCATTTGAAAGAACTGGAATGAGAGAGAGAGAGAGAGAGAGAGAGAGTAGTAGTAGACTGTCAAAAACAGAGTGTACTACTGAGAGTTAGAAAGAGAGGGGGATAAGGGGAGGGGGAGAACATCTCATGCTGAAGTCCGTGTTGATGGTTTATTCATGGATGAGTCACGGACATCATCCCCCACCACCAGTATATTCTCAGTGACAGAGTTGATAGCTTATATAACACATACCAAGAGACACCCTGCCCATGCAAGTCTAGTCTATTACACTTCGTTCTATTCAATGTTTTCAGGATTTTCTTGGATGTTTTTTTAACTCCAATGTCCTTTAACTGTGCTGTTACACATCTGCACATTTGACCAGCTTGCTAGGCGCATCCCTTCTTAAGATATATTAGCCAGTCATATCAATGGTTGAGCGTCCTATTCTTTGTTCAGCCAGTTGTTGTTCTCCTTTTTAAGCTTGCCTGTTGCAAATGGAGCTGGTGAACTATGAGCGTGTGAAGGAGTATTGTCTGAAGGTGCTGTGTAAGGAGGGGGAGAACTTCAAAGCCCTGTACCGCTCCGGTGTAGCCTACTATCACCTGGGAGACTTTCACAAGGCGCTCCACTACCTCAACGAGTCACACAAGCAGCAGCCCTCAGGTGAGCTGTGCAGCCTCACATTTCATCTGGATTACGATGATTTAATCTATGATGATTTAATCATGAAAGTATGAAGGCAAGTAGGGTAAAGTGCCTTGCCCAAGGACAGAATGTATTTTTGGCAGAGAATTGAACTTGAAACCTTCTGTTTACTAGCCCGATTCCCTAACCGCTCAGCCACCTGATCACGTCAAAGTTAACATTTGTCTCTTCCTGGGTATCCATATGTTTAATGTGAATTAAGATGATTTAATCTTTATGAAAATGTATATGCCCACATCACTATAGATTTATCACATTTAATCCGATTCATGAGATTTTCTTCACATATCACTCTACATCTTCCTTCAAACTCAGTCTGCATTCAGATCCATCACATGCACCTTCACATTTCGCTGAAGGCAGGTTTGTCCGTGTAAAGACGTGCCTCTTGTACCTCCTCCACAGACACCAACGCCATCCGCTACATCCAGCTGACCGAGATGAAGATCCGCCGGAACGCCCAGAGGGAGAAGAAAGAGGCGGCCGCTTAAAACTCACCCCGTCTCCTGCCCCCCCCTGCGACCTGCCTTCCCCCTCCCCTCCATTTCCTGTTCCAGACATTCTTCCTGACGCCTCAGAGGCCTGCTGGTAGAGGCCGGCCTCTTCAGCCTCGCACCGCATCGTTGCCGGTCATGTGATTTCCCCGTGTAACCGTGTGCATCCTTGTACAAGCTGTTGTTTTTTCCCCCCCTTCACAAAACATACAAAGATATATACATGTTGGTGCTGTCAGACCCTACTGAGTAGTTTTTTAAATGACAATACCATGACTGTGTTCAGTGTGGGGTGAGATGGCTGTGCACTCAGTCCAAACCTTGCACAGGCCCAGCAGTGATGGAGAGATGAGTTGATGAAGCATGTGTCTGTGTGACTGGAACAGGCTGGGGTAGCATCCACCCTCGCACAAGATGTCTTTGTCTCAGCATGGAATCACTGTCAGACGACCTCACACTCGCCCACTGTTATATAAGATGTGTTGAACACAATTGAAAGTATATCAATGACAAAAACCCAAGCACATGTTTACGTTTGACATATTGTGTTATAACATCCAAAAGGAAAATATAACATAGATGTAAATACCTTTTAAAATGGCAAGATAACTGATTTTACTGTGGAAAAAAACCCTGTGTTTCTTTATGAATGCTAACAGGGGCATGTCACCCAGACACTTCGCATAAAGTGTTAACTGTAAGTGTATGTGTAATAAACGTGTCAAGTGATTGTAAGGGACATTTTGTGGAGTGCTTTTTGGTTCACAATAGAAACAGTCTGACTTACTGCACAGTGAAAGATCAGATGTTAAGGATCTCTCTCTTGTTTTGGTTGTCATGGTGACTATGAGCCAGTCTGCTGAAGGGGTTGATGATGACCTGAAACAGTGAGGTGAACATCGCACAGCCATTACAGAACCCATCGAGTTCGCGAGTGGGAAAACACAAAACCACCATACAGTTCACTCACAAAATTCACAGCTCATTTAGTTTTCAAAAAACATAATACAAAAGTACGGTTGGATTTTTAACCATGATTTTACTCAAGTTAGTGTTTTCCAGTGCTAATACAGATCGGTCCCTCTGTTTTGGACCATAAAACTAGTCAGCATCAGTATCGTGGTCACGGTGTCAGTCTTAGTGTCAATGGAAGATACAGTAGAGTGCATTAGTTATAGATGGATTAGCACCCTTGTTTCTAATATAGAGCAGTCCGTATTTACATTCCCCACACTGTCGTCTCCCAAAGAAAGCACACTTGGAGCATTTAACACTTGAAACCTCAAGGAGGACCGATGATTCCCGTTAGCAGAGACACATTAGTCCTTAAACAGTCTGCATGTGCATCTCCATGATGCTGATCTGTCCAGACCAAGACAGCTAAGGGGGGACGAAGCTTTTAGGCTTCCACGTTGTAAATCATTCATAACAGTGTCGATATAGTCGGACAAATGCACTGTAGCTTATATTGTGGAGAAATGGACTAGAAATGATTGAAAGAATGCTGCAAAAACAACGGAAATAACCCAGGGGCCTTGAAACAGGCTGAGATGAAACGGTGTGCCGAGTGGAAACCAGTCAGACGGATAAGAGCACCTGTGCTTTGAACACAGCAGCAGACAGAGCCACATGTTCACAATCACAGAATAGAAATGTAGAGACAGCACAAAAATATATATAAAATAAAATAAATACATGATCAAATAAATAAATAAATATACATTATCAACAACAACAAAAAGATCCTCTCACATGCCTACTGGGCCTGTTTCATAAAGTATGATGAATTAAAACTCATGCACGCCATTGTTAGCACAATACAAACACTGAATCCAGTTTCCAATTCCGAGGCAAATCATCTACAGTCATAACATAAGACATGTTTTTGTGACATTGAAACCTGCACACGTCATGGTGATGTTTTGCAATATTAGACATGGGCTGGTTTCTCTGAGAAACATGATGGTTTGTGGGTAACGTAGTAGATGCTTAGTGAGGTGCTTCTGTACAATGTTGGTTACATCGATTTACATGTGGTGGGTGACAACATTTGGAATAAGACAAAACAGCTCGGACTGCTGCCCTGGCAGCCAACATTAAGCAAAAAACACATTCAAGTGACATACAAATAAATCACAAAAGAAATCCTCTGAATTTTTCAGTTTTTAGAAGAAAAATCTTTTTTCATGAGTAAAAAGTGCAGTACGCTATATTCAACTGCGAAGGAGAAATGATCAACCCAAGTCAAATCAATAAAGCTTTACATTCAAAATGCTGTTCAAAAGTGCACTTGTTAAAATGCACAATTTTGAACTCGTAAATTAAAAACTGTGGATTTAAGAATACCTCAGTGAAGCTTTATCCCAGCCATCACTCTTCCCTTCTGAAACCTTTAAATAACCGATGGTAAATGTCAGGAACACTGCATGACACTAAGATCTAATCAGGCAAAATAAGAGTATCATTCTGATGCATTCCAAGCCTAGCAGTGGACACACTCATCTCTCTGGAGGTGTTGTGACCACGGCGCTCCACCGGGGGCGCTGAGGCAGCCTAGCTAGGACCAGAACCCAGGCTTGTACCGGTTATAGGGCGAGTGTTGGGGGTAGCTGGCTTCAGGCCTGCAGAGGGGGAGGGTACTGTCCCGGCACTGTCCCTCATCTTGCTTGTCCAGCAGGTTGGCGCTCCTCCGGGGGGAGCAGGGGGTGGGTGCCTCCAGGGGCGTGGGGGGCACCATGCTTCCCCCGAACTCCACAGTAGGGGGGGTCTCCGTGCTGGAGGTGTGGGCAGGGGATTCGCTGCCATGTCCGCTCCCCCGGCCCCTCCCGCTTGGCGTGTCGCCCCAAAACACGTCGCCACGTGCCCTGGGCGAGGGGCGTGGCCGAGACAGGAAGTCCAGGGTTTTGGGTCGCTCAGGGGCGCAGCGACGGCGGGGTGTGGGGGGAAACACGAGGTTGGGATCCGGCAGCCGGGGAACCTCAGAGGGGTCATCTCTCAAACATCTGAAACCAGCTGTTCAGCCGGAAGAGAGGAAAACAGCTAAGGATTAGCTCAGAAGCTAAATGGCGTATTAAAAGATATTAGCTATACCATCGCTCTAAATATGAAAGCCGAGGACCTACCCGTGTTGTCAAGTGGGACTCTGACAGGCAAAGGAGCCAGGTGTGGAGGGGGGCAGCCCTTCTTGATGGCCCCGTCCGAGGGGGTTCGGTGCAGGTAACGAGAGGTGCTGGGGGCGGAGGGGATGTGTGTCGGGGTCAGGGACTGGCGGGGGTGACACTTAAAGCTCTCCAGGTGGATGTTGACCAGTGGGTTGATTGGTGGTGGCTGAGGCTGGGGCTGGGGTGGAGGCTGTAGCAGAGGCTCGGGGGAGGTTGGATGGTAGACCAGCAGCTCCTCGCTGTCCGAGCGCAGGAGGGAACGTGTGGAGTTACAGTCCGACATGGAAGACAGGGACAGCAGCGTGAGTGAGGAAGGGAGGCAGCGCTCTGGTAGGGGGGCCACAGGGAGCCTCAGGGGGCTCTCTCGTCTGAACAGTCTGCGCGTTGGGGGGCTGCCGGTCTTCCGCAGGCTCCCGGGCCGGTGGAAAAAGCCCTCCCAGCGGGGCTTGGTGCTCCCCTCCGGCTGTGCTCCTGTCAGTATGTTGAAACCCAGCCCCACGGCCGCCAGCAGAGCCCCGCAGCCCAGCAGCATGAGCTCAGAGCGCCGGCCCCCGCTGGGGCTTTTCCTGCTGGGGGGCGTGTCCGGCGCCTGAATGCGGGGGCAGTACTCCTCCCCGTCGCCGTCGGTAGCATGGCCCTCCCTGTGGAAGGGGATGCAGAGGTAGGATTTTCCGGGAGAGCCTCCCCCTTCTGGCTCGGCGGTGTAACTGCAGTCCTCGTTCTCTGCAAAGGGAACAGCAATACTAAATGTGGCATCATAACAGGGAACTGATTATGGATTTACAGGCTCAGATTAGGTGCACTGGGTTTGGATCAAGGCTCATGCTCACCCATCTCTGTGAGGCTTGGCACTCCGGGTACAGCAGGGCTGTGTCTGGGGGACCTGCGGAGGTTAGGAGCGCTGCATGAACGCTGCCTGCTGCCCTCCTGAGGGGGCTTGATGCTGACGGTGGAGGGAGAACATTCTAATTGCATACTACAGTAAATAAACAGTCATGTACATATTGACTTTTTCAACACGTTTTCTAATACAGGTTTCATTTAGTAACACAGAGGTAGGGCAACCCTGCTGGAGAGACAGTGTCCTGAAGGAAGGGCCTCACCTCTCATCGGCGCTGTGCTCGCGTTGGTAGTGAGGTCCAGACGCTCGTGTGCGGCGATTCCTCCGTGAGCCCTTCCTGGCCTCCTCCTCCTCTAGCTGGAGGCCCGTGGTGCAGCCCCATACCTTGCACCCCTCCCCCGGAGTGACTGGTACCGCAGGAAACGCATCACAGGCCAACAGGAAACACATGATACACCGACAGGAAACACATCACACACCAGAAATAAATACATAATCAGGGCAGTAATTTTTAACAATATTGAACATGAATGTGTATTATGTGATAATATATGTTCTATGTTTGCTCTTTTCTGCCACAGTGAATTCGATGTTTGTAAATCTTGCATAGCGATTAAACCTCATTCTGATTCTGAACCTATCAAAATAGGTTTTGTAATTCTACGATTATAAGACTCTTTCGAAAAATGAACCAGAGCAATTGAGAAAAACTGTAAAGCATGTTTTGTGATGTTTCATGTGTTCACTGGGGTGAGGGGGCTTACGCTGGATGGCCCGGAGGCGTGGCAGGATGGGGGGGCTGTTGGGGGGGCTGGAGCTGCTCCCCAGGAGACTCCTGCGGCGGTGGTCCCGTGATGGGGAGGCCTGCACCGTGATCTTATGCTGGAAATCTTCAAAGTATACACACTGAAATTATTTAATTATCAAATAACTGAAGTTTGTAAAAGAAATAGTACACAGACATTCTTGGTTCATTCTGTTTTCCTATCCTATCCCATTAGACAAATACAGCTCCAAAAAATATCAAGAATATGAACAACGACAAAGAACTATCAACCTCTCTGCCTGGACCTGTATATGAGTCAGATGTAGTCAGGTGGATGACTGGCAAGGGAGTCGGACTAGTAATCAGAAGGTTCCCGGTTCGAAGCCTGGCCGTGCCAACATGACATTGTGCCCTCGGGCAAAGCACTTCACCCTACTTGGAATGTCCCTGTACTCTGCTCTGGATAAGAGCGCCTGCTAAATGACTACATGTTCATGTAATCTTCCAGGACCCACCTGAGGGCAGACTGATCCGGTTGCCATCCTTCAGCTTGAGGCGGCTGCGTCTGAACTTGCCCTGCCGGCTCTCCACACGGGGCTTCTCCTGGTACAGCTGGTGGATGATGACGTTCAGCTCGCGCTCCAGAATGTGGATCTCACGCTCCGCCAGCTCCTGCTCGCGCCTCCGCAGGTCCTCCTCCTGGCTCTTCTGCTGCATCGCCGCCCGACTCAGCTCCTCCTCCCATGAACGCAGCTCCTGTGGGGGGGAGCGTTAGGGTGATGCAGGGTGGAGGGATGGAGGAAGGGATGGATGGATAGAGGATGGCAGGAAGGACAGAAGTATAGGGCATGTTTGGATGGATGGCCAGAAGGACAAATAGATGGATGTATATATGGATTGATGGATGGATGCACAGAGAGATGGATGAAAGAAATAAGGATAAAGAGATGTATGGATGGATGGAGAAAAGTACAGATAGAGGGACAGATACATAGAAGAATGTTTGGGTGGATGAATGGAGAAAAACAGAAGGATAGATAGATGGATGGATGAACACAGAGAGATGGATGGATGAATGGACTTGAATCTGAGATCTTCACCTTCTCCTTAACCCGAAGCTGGTCGAACATCTCCTGGATCTCCACTTTCCAGTCATCCTGCAGAGAGTGGAAGGACTCCGCAGGCATCTCAAAGAAGCCTGACTCCTCTATGGTGGTCAGCTGGTCCAGGATACTGGTGAACAGCGGCCGATCATGAGGATCTGGGTTCCAACAGTCTAGAGATGCAAAACATGTGCTCGTTAGGGAACTTGAACATTTAACCCAACATGGTGGTACAGTTAACTGCTATTCAAGAGGATTGTTTGAAGTGCAGTACTTAAAGTGACACAATAATGGGCTTTATAGGGAATCATGGGATATTCTTCATCACCTTGACAACCAGTTGGAAGAGGCCTGAAATTATTCAATGCCTTAACCACTGAACAATGAAAGTAAGCAGATTTTCTGTCAGTTGATGGATGACAAAATATCCTTTAAGCTACAATAGACTGCTTAAGTTGCACTATTACACTCATTAATTCGCTCTCTTAATCGCTTAGGTGAGTTAATTTCAATAATCTGCCAACGTAATTACACTGTGTGCCTACATAGTCTGTACATTACAACCAACACAACCAACTAACCCTCACCACTTTCAACGCTTGTTATTCGATTACGTTGCGGAGGGCAGTGTTTGAAGGGATTCCTCCCTGTTCCTACCTTCCATGAGGCGGGTGAAGGGCTCTGGGCAGGTGGAGGGGACGGGCAGGGCCAGCTTGTTCATGGCCACTCCGTACGCCACAGCCAGACCGTCGATGCCTCGGAACGGCACCTCTCCCGTAAGCAGCTCCCACAACAGCACACCGTAGCTGTACACAATGTCAGGAGTGAGAGAGACAGACAGACAGACAGACAGACAGAGAGAGAGAGAGAGAGAGAGAGAGAGAGAGAGAGAGAGAGAGAGAGAGAGAGAGAGAGAGAGAGAGAGAGAGAGAGAGAGAGAGAGAGAGAGAGAGAGAGAGAGAGAAAGAGAGAAAGAGAGAAAGAGAGAAAGAGAGAGACCGAGAATAGAGAAAGAGAAAAGAGACACAGAAAGAGAGAGACAGAGACAGAGAGAGAGCATGATGAGAATGAAAGAACAAGGTACACTGTGATTGTAATTCACTTGTGAGACTGTCATCAAAGCCGCTTTGAATGGGACTTCCTCTCACTCCAAGTAAAGACTCAAGACAAAACAGTAGGAAAGGGGAGGAAACAGAGGGACGAACAGTGACAGCTGAGTGATCATGGAGACGTGGACCGGAGCCTGCCGCAAATATTTAGCTCCTCCTTGTCGTCTGCGAATCTAGCAATAAACAGAGCTAGCCTCAAACGCAGGCATCCCCATGACAGCAGTAACACTTCTGGAGGCCTATCAACCTCCACGTCCTAATCCTCATTTAGAAAGGGAAACTCCACATTCGGTCATAAGCAGCTGAGCTTAAAACCCTGACAGCAGTTAGGAACTGTCATCACGCTGAGCCTCCCCAGAGCCCGGTGACAGAGCAGGAAGGCATCGTCTGAAACTCACGTCCCGCTTCGACAGGGCTATGGTGCAGTAGTATAGCCACACAACACTGCATCAACATCCCAATATTGCTAAACCTGTATAATATTATATAGTCAGAAAGTAGTATAGATGAGCAGAGATGTGATTGTTAAAGTGAAATGGGTTTCGTAGAACCTGTGATAACGCTAATCGATCAATCAATTAATAAAAAGATTCGGACATGGAAACCCTTCTGGATGACTTGTTTTTTTCAGCTCCAGTTCTGACACAACAAGGGTGCCACACCCTGCCACACCGCTTCCTGCTTGGCCCACCTCCACACGTCGCTCCCCTTGGAGAAGGTGGAGGAGCGGATGACCTCCGGGGCCATCCAGGCATAGGTGCCCGCTGCGCTCATCTTGGTGGTGCGATGCCACTCTCGCGCCAGCCCAAAGTCTGTGATCTTCAGGGTCTTGTTGCTGAGGTCCTCCATCTCCACTCTCTCCAGGATGAGGACTAGAAGGGGACATGGCGTGGCGGTGGAGGGGGGAGTGGAGGAGGGTTGGGTTGGAGGGGGGGGGCAAACGTGGGGGGGGGAGGAGGGCGCCATGGGGAGTCGGTTTGATAAGGACGTAGAAGGATGGAGGTCACCGTACACGGGATTGGTTGAAATGCAGGAAGCATCAGGAGGAGGAGGAGTGCACCAATCAAATTGAACAAAATGATCAAATTAATAGAACAGAAAAAAAGAAGAATGGAGGTGGGGCATGACGGAAGGAGGACATGATGAAAGGAAGGGAGGGGGGAGCAGGAGAAAAGAGAGAGAGAACAGAGAAAAGAGGAAGACAAAAGAGATGGGATGAGAACGTGTGAATCGGAAAAGGAAAAACACAGAAGTACAGAAACACAGACGCTGGTTAAAGTTGTTTGTCGGTTGGAGACCTGTTCTGATACGACTTCACAAATGAGTGGAGACTGATTGGGCTTCAACTATTGGTTTCATTCAGTCCTGCCTTGGGGCAGGAAACAGTTAGACTGTGTGGGTCAGCCAGTAATTTACCACAGTCCCTCAATTCATACGGCCTCATATGGCCTCAACTCTGAAGGAGTAGAGATGAAACCAGAGACCCTTTCAAACCAAACGCTCGCAAACAACATTTCTTCGTCATTTTTGGCACAGTGAATGAATGAGAAATATAGGCACATTCTCTGTCTCTGTCTAAAAATACAATCCCAAAACCCAACTTACTGTAAAACATCAAAGTCCACCTACGTACAAAAACACACAGAGCTCCATGATCTCCCAGCTGAGCCAAGCTGTCTGCTATGACCGTGCCCAATGGCAAGGGTGGGTCAGTGGACTGTGGAACACATCAAGAGCTGCTTCATCTATGGGCCATGTGGCTCAATATCAGGGCTGTAACTAAAAATGAGCTACCCTGGCCACAGCAAAGAAAACAACAGCAACATAATTATTACCTAAACACTCCCCTGTTTTAGATATTAAAATGCCCCAGAGCTATGATTTACTCTGTGGCTGAACCTCAGTAAAATAAGATGCTGTTTAGGGGCGACGCAGTGAGAGCCTGTCTCCCTAGACAGAAAGCACCAATATGTGGAGACAGCTATAGGGACTCTACAGCAGTGTCTAAAATGGGCTTGTTGTTGTTTCAGAGGCGTTACAGTGCATTATGGGTACTGTGTGTTGCTGTTTTCCACCTACACATGGTGGAGTGTTTGTCTGGGCTGTATTCTCACGTGCGGAGGTGTGTCCCTCCAGGAAACATGGTCTATAATCCACACAACCACGTAGCCTGACTCCACCACACTGGAAGAGAGCGACGTGGGGTTAGGACTACATTCACCGAGCTGAACATAGCTAGCCGGGTGGATGGGCTTAACACCCAGAGGCAACCAATCACAGTCGAGAACCGAACTGATCAGTGCAGAGCAGCCAATAGAATTCAACGGATGGCCTGTGTTTGTGGTTGGAGCGTCCAATTAGATGACAGGGGAAGAGCATTGGGCAAATCCTTGATAATAGGCTTGGGGTTTAAGTGACCAGCAGGAGAAAAGGCAAGATTACACCCTCAACACAAACATACAGACGCAGACTTCCTCCAACCTCCCTATAGTCCACATACTACCTACTCGCCAATCCTTTGGCATCCTTCGGCCAATCAAAATGTGGGGCCTCGAGCAGGCAGATTGAAGATCAAGATTTCCCGGGTTCAAATCCCCCCCTACGTTGTCTGCTTAATGAACAGGAACAAATGAAAAGGTGCTCTTACTGTTGCTGGACTTGAGGTCTCTGTGTATGATGGGGACAATGGCCTGGCAGTGCAGGTAGTGCATGGCTCTAGCGATCTGCACGGCCCAGTCCACCAGGGTGCAGGGGGGGATCCTCTTCCCTGAGAGGGCCCGGTTCAGGGGCCCGCCCCGGGCGAACTCCATCACTAGGCAGAGGTGTGGCTCCTGCAGGCAGACCCCCAGCAGGGCCATGATGTTGGGGTGGGAAAGCATGGCGAACAGCTTGGCCTCTTGCCGCACGCTCTCCAGGGTCTGGCCCACCTCCTCGTCCGGGTCGCGGCGGGCCGCCTTCACCGCCACCTCGGCGCCACGCCAGATGGCACGGTACACCTTCCCAAAGCCCCCCACCCCGATGATCTCCTCCAGGGCCAGCTCGGAGAAGTCGATCTCCAACACTGAGGGGCCAGACGGTTCAGGGGGTTAGAGGGGGCAGGAGAGAGATGGTGGAGCAAAATTATTTGCATGATGGAAGAATACGTTTGATCGTAGATTAGAGCAGGGGACAGGGGTGTTACGTGGGAGACAGGAAAGATCTGAAAGAGGGGTGGAAGAGGGCGACACCGGAAAGCGTGGGCAGGAGAGGACAGCGCCAAAAACGTTAACAAACGAAGCATCAAACTACCTTCTATTTTATCATGTATGTTATTTCTTTAACAATTAAAAAACCTGAGCACAGAGGAGAGGTACTTATATGTGTCTGTGGGGGGAGGGCGAGTCCTTTAATGATCTTTTCATTAATATTCATGTGATTTCAATGCATATTTATGATATTTTCATACATTGACAACCAGTATCCAAGCAAGGGGGACAGTGATGGCAAACGTTCACGTGGCGAATTGCTAACAGTCTACTAAGCAGGCCGACCTTGATGAATATTTCAGGTGGAGTGTTAAAGTAGGCCAGTGGGCCTGAGCAGGACGTTCTGATGGTGGAGGGGAGTCTGGTCTTTAGCACACTAACTAGCTCCAGACAAGCCCCCAGACCCCTGAACGGCCATGGCTTGCCTGCAAATCAGATCCCCTGCAACAATGAACCGTTCTTCCTCAGTGGTATTTCCAGACATGGAGGACTGGCTGTATCTGTGTTCGATGGTTAGGGATTCTTGGGGGTGATTTAAAGGATCATCAGCACGAGAAGTCATGTTGCTTTTCATGAAATGCCCGGTTTTGTCAGTTTAATTGTTAAGGATGCTTCTGATTTCATGCTTATGATTTGCACCCACCCGTGCAAATCAACGAAGATTTAGAATGAAGGAGGGGGGATGCTCAACATGGCAAGGAATAGGATTACACCTGGCATTCCTGTACACAGAAGGAAGCCGGTCCGCTGTGTTCTCTGGCTGGTCATTGATCTCCTATCTGTTACAGGGATCCAATCATGATCATTCGTTTCTGTTGCTGCCAATTTTGTGGCGATGTTGGTGCAACGCCAGCACAATGGAGACCAAAAATAAAAACAAGGCAGAGGGGCAGAGAGCGTCCTGATCCGCCCAGACAGGGTCTTCCCTTTCACCTTGGCAAATCAGGACCATCTGGAGAATAAGAATCTCTCTCCCAGTCTGTTTGGAGGTAATCTTTAATAACAAGGCCTCCGACTGCAAGAGCCTATATACCGAAATGCACTGCGTCTGTGAAGAATGACATTGCAGAACTGGGGAGGGAGGGTTTCCATGCCGATATGAGAAAGATGGACACTTATGGGGATATGACTGATCACCATCAGATACTCACGGTGCAGCGGGGGGACCGAGTACTCGGCGTACTCCTCCTCCGTGGTGTTCCGGATGTTCTCCGAGATGCCATTCCCACTACTAACGTAATTACTGGGGAAAATGCCAACACGGTCCTCTATCACCCCAGTCCACCAACCCTCATCTCCAGAAACTAAAGAGTCTTTCGACAAGACCTCCACCAAGTCCCCCTTTCGTAAACTGAGCTCGTCGTCCGCACCGGCCTCATAGTCAAACACCGCGGTCCAGTAGCCAGACGCGACAGTTCCTGTAGCCGAGATGCACTGCTCTGGTGCCGGCCAGCAAACCACCTCCGGCTCGGTACCATCGGACGGAGAGACGCACACCTTGGGACTTAAACTGTTGTCAAAAGCGGGTTTGAAGACATCCATTGAAGCGATCCATAGGTGCGACTTGGATCACTGTGCAGGCTCGTGCACCTGAGACTCGGAGCGCGAGGCTGTCTCTTCACCCGCGAGCTCTAAGTAGCGGCTTTAATCCTACACAGTGGGGAGCAACATCCTCCCGTCGTATCGCAGGTGCAGGCCTATAAACGAAAATTCCCCGTATTTGAGAAGGCTAATATTTTCTTTTATCCGCCCCATCGCACTTCCACCCAGGGGCTCCAGAAATCCATGTGCGCAAAATCACTCTGGTTTATTGTTTAGGAGCCAATTGTGCAGACAGACGAGTCGCTCTCTGTCTATGATTGGTGCACCGCTACATCCATCACACGTGTGCTCTACCCTGGATCCTCTCATCTGCAGGCAGCCCTGTGAGGATGTTCTCCCTGGGACACATTGTTCCTTACTAGGCAGAAACCGTCACGTATTAAGACGCAGATTTATAGTCAATGCACGAATAGAAAAAAACGAAAAACGAAATATTTTCAAATAGTATCCTTTATTATGTTATTGACCCCCAAAAATTAAATAAACAACTTGGCATAAATGAATTAAATTAAGGTTAAATTTCATGCATAATTCCTGAAATAAAAACAACCAATTCATAGCAAGGAGTAAAAAAACAACCAATTTAACAAAACAATCAATTGAGCAGTACCACAACCTTCAGTGAGATACAGAATAGGAGCGTGTGCTGCTGTGAGCAGAACAGAGCTGGAACTCCATCAAAGATCTTCTCTTCTATTCAAATGGATGCTTTCTATTCAAATGGCTGCTTTCTATTCAAATGCGTTTCTATTGGACTGATGACATTTCAGCCTCCTTTGAAAGATTCTGCTAGTAGAATCAAGAAGGATTCCCAGGTTTGATTGAATTCCAGTCTGTTCCGTAAAGAAACCTACAATTGTGTGGTAAGACATGATTATATATATATATATATATTAATAGATATAAGGACTGTTTTGACAAAAGTTAAGACAGAGAAATGCTATTTTTTAAATGTTTCACACTGAAATCAAGTAGACTTGTGCGGAATAAACGTTTGAAAGAGTCGACACCTGGTGGATGGAGGGGGTAACTTCTGAAATGAGTCTCGCCTGATGTGGATCAGATCTTACAACCTGGTTCACAAGCTGCGGTTCTTTAGACGTGATTGTAGAGCTGCAGATATGGTGACACTGCCAGAAGAAGAGTTGGTTTGGGACGCCACTCTCAGCAGTGTGTGGATTCAGGTGAAATGATAGTGTGGCTGCTTGGCTATGTTTGATATAGCAGGCAGCATCAAGGCCTTCAGGGGGGGGGGGGGGGGGGTCTGATGCAGAACCACCAACAGTTTGATTGGTGACCCGTAAATACAAGGATATTAACAATAAAACTGATTGGTAAGAAGAAAAAAAACGAATTAACTAACAGAATACCAGCATTTGAAGGTAAAATCTTTGTTGATCTATAAAATGTAAACAAAGCAATTATCTGTACCCTCCAGTTGAGTACTCATAACAGCGATATGAATGCACACAATAACCACACACTGTTGTGTTCCATTGCCTTACTTACATGGTGGCATCATACTTAAGAGCTTCCTGAAACACGTTAACTTAGTCTAGTATCTATGGCAACAATTATGTGGCAGAGTGTTGGAGAAGGTAAGGACTGTAGTCTCACTGCCCACCTGTCATTCTCACCTATCTATACCATCCCTCAAAGTACTTCAATCTTGAGAACATTGTTGGCATTTGGGTGACTGGCTGGGTAGAGGCTATCCTTCCTCTCCCAAAACAGAAGTTAGAACAATAGAATTCTCTGCATGTGGTGTCGGAATCTCACAGATCATCTAAACGGTGTTCCACAAGAACCTGTGAGTTCTACTGTGCTCTACCTACGTGGAACAGGTTTAAGACTTGGAGCTTTAAGACAGCAAGTCTGCTGTAGAGGGACAGGCAGACAGCAGCATGTTGAAATACTGAAACAGGACACATCTTGACCGCAAACACACACAAATACACCTTCACACACACACACAGGCATGCGCTTGCACGCATACACAACCACACACCCAATCACACACACACACAAATACCTCAACATCCACACTCGGATAGGAGATGTATCGTCGATCATTGTTCGTGCCATGAATTCTGTCTACACACAGAACGTGTCCTTCTTCTCAAATAAAACCATACAGAGAAACAGGATAAATACAATGATTAGCTACCAAAGAATCAATTGTCAATAATGAACAGTCCCCCCCACCCCCCCCCCCCCCCCCCACCTCACCCACCCATCATAACCTTGGAGAATAGAACTTAAGACTGCTGGATGACATCCTTTCATTTGAGGTCACATGATAAGAGCACAACCAAACACATAATGTCTATTTTTGTTCGTTAGCATGGACGGCGTATTGTTTCCATGACGAAGCCTCCATGGGAACAAACTGGAGATGTGTGTTGATGCATACACACTGCTGACATCGCGCCCCCCCCCCCCCCCCCAAGCTGCCCTCCCGAGCAAAAGGGGCAGCAACTGGCCATTTGGTCAAAACTGAATCGCGATTGTTTTTGGTATAACTACTTATTTTGACATGTGGTTGAATCTTTACTCAGTTGGGTCTGTTTACTCAAACAATGGGTCTGTTCTACTCAAGCAGCGACTAATGCCCTTTTGCAGCCAGAGAGAGCAGAAAGAGAGAGAGAGAGTAGAAAGAGAGCAGGTGTAACGGAGAAAGTAGAGAGAGAGATTAGAGAGAGCAGGTGTTGTCCTCGGCCTGGGGAGCTCATCTGCTCTGTCTTCCTCCGCTAGCCAGTCACATATGTACAAGTCTGCTCACCGCCAGGGAGGGACCACTCACAAACAGGAAGTCATGACAAGTGGAGCAGAAGAAAGCGACATCCGCCTACTGGCTGAGGAGTGTTACTGCTTCCTGTCGCTCTTTAAAAATGCTAAAACGGTTCTCTTTGGTTCTCCTACTGATTTGAGCCAACGTTGACCGATGTGCTGAACTCCAAGAACACTTTAAATATGTGATGGTAAGGAGCATCAAATCAGTATTCAGGCATTTTCTCTCTCACTCTCACTGTTTCAGTTTCATTAGACATTTAATAGCATTTTAACGATGCCTATAGCTCTTAACTCAGTCTAGTTGCTGTCTTCACACACATTCTAGCAGCAGTTTACAGAACATTGCTTTAATTTCCATCCACCATCTTGATTGATCAAATTCAGCTGAACCAAATGGTTTAGGTTAGCCTTAGTTAGGGTTCGTCTTTAAGAGGCCAACCTTTTTCCTGTTCCTGTTTCCTGTCTTCTAGATGCAGCAGGTACAGATGCTCTTGACAGTCAGCAGATTTCTAGGTGGCTTGTCACTATACGCCGCTTTGCACGTTCGTACGAGTAAGAGTTTCCATAAATAGGACTACACTGCAAAGTGCATGGAAGAAACCGTATAAAAAATACCTCAGACTTTCCCCGTAGCAAAACACGTTTTTGGGATTTCTGATTCAAAATGTGAGACCAAAATATTAATAAATAAAGTACAACACACTTCTTTAACAAGCTAAGATATACAACTCTTAAAAATGTGAAGACATCGTTTTTTGTATTAATGAAACATGACCCACCTCCCCCCCCCCCCCCCCCCCCCCCCCCCCCCAAAAGCCACAGCAATCCTCAGATGACACTGCTGAATGTGAGCACATTGAAATAAATATTCAAAATATACAGAAAATATGGAAATATATTATATATAGATACGTATATAGTACTGCAGTAATGCTCAGGGCAGTTTGCTCATGTTTCTACTCTCCTTCCCCTCTGCTCAGCATTGCTGGACAGTTGAGTTGTGATGCCAGTGTGATGTTGTTGTTCCACCTGTCGACGTGACACCTAAAAACTGCAGCGAGCCTTAAGAAACTATTAAAATAAAAAATTAATACTTTAATGAGTCCATTCAGTCCAGTCCACTGTCTCTCAACAAAATCTTTCCTTTATGATAGAATTATTCTTTTGTCATCCTTAATATAGATCAGAAAATAGTTATTTGATTCCTTTTTTTTGTTGTAAGTTTTTGTTTGTTTGTTTGCATTTTTATCCCCAAAATACTTCATTTAAAAAAAACGTGTTCTCGTCAGGTGTTGAGAAAAATATAGATCTCTTGACAGCTCGGATGTGTCAGCCTGGGCCTGCGGTGGTCCTGTGGAGTGACCCCTCCCAGAGCTGGGTCCTCACAGCCCACCACCACCCCCCACCCCACCCCCCAAAGCTTTAAGCACACCCAGGGTCTGAGCCTCTCTCTCCTGGGTGTCCCGGGAGCCTAGAGGGTGGCAGAAGGGTGGAGGGAGGGAGGTGGGGCAGAGTTGGACAGTGACACCCCCCCCACCCCCCACCCGTCCAAAGTCCTCCCTTATCTTTCCGTCTTTACGCCTGTAAATCGACCGAGCTATTTCCACACGTGAGAATCCACACTTTTACTTTTGGGAGTTGTACTTCGAACCGTCTCTTGTTTCATTTTCGTTCCGGGTTCCCGGGCCGAGGCGTCCCCCTGGGCAGCCAGATCGGGGGCCTCAGAAGCCCTCTATATGACAGTAGGCCTCCAGGCTGGAGAACAGGATGTAGAGCAGCCAGAGGCTGAAGAAGAAGGCGGTGGTGGCCAGTCTGTGGCCCCGTGGGCCCCCCAGCTCCCCCCCAATGTGGGCCCGGCGCCGGTACAGCAGCACGGACACGGCCAGGAAGGCAAGGATGGTAAAGAGGGTGACGGAGAAGGCCAGTGAGCCGGCATCCACCATAAAGCGCTTGCCCTGGCTGTGCCAGTAGATGGCGGCCACGGACCACGCCACGCCGATGCCCAGGAACACGTTGACGGCGTTGCTGCCCGTCACATTACCGATGGAAGCGTCTGCATATGAGTCCTGGACCGCTGAAACCTTGCTGGCAAACGTGTCTGTGGGGGGGGGGGGGGGGGGGGATGGAAAGATATAAAAAGACAGGGGCAGAGAGGAGAGGGAGAGGAGAGAGGGGGTATGGAGAGGGAGACACAGACAGCAGGAGGGACAGAGATAAAAGAGAGGGAGAGGTGGGCAACGAAAGAGAGAAGAGAGGGGTGGATAAAAAGAGAGGGGAGAGAGAAAGAGAGAGAGGTAGAGAAATGTAGCCGTTAACCTTGTGGACGAAGAGGAAGGTTGGGTGAAATGTTAACCTTGTGCGTTCACACACTAAAAGACCCCCTTGAAGACAACGCCCACACAAAAACACCCTGCCCATCACGCTCACGCACTCATCGCTAGTCTGAACACGGCTCCACTAGTCTCACCGGGGACAGAAGTGCCGAGCGCCACGAACACCACGGCGGTGACGGAGTCTTTGAGGCCGATGGTGCAGCCGAAGTGGGACGCCAGGTCGCCGATGACGGCCGTCAGCAGGCCGATGATGGCGATGGACACCACGAAGCACGCCCAGCCGCTGAGGTAGTCTGTGGGCGGAACGCAGGCGAACAGAACCTTCCAGAACACCGTCAGGAAGTGCATGACGTAGTCGAAGCAGGAGGGGAGTCGCTCCTCCCCCGTCTCGTCCTCGTCCTCATCTCCTGACGAGAAGTGTGTGGGGGGGGGGGGGGGGGAGGGGGCGTGTGAAGAAGAGGTGGAGGGAGAAGGACAGTGTAGGGAAAAAAATGAAAGGTTGAGAGAAATAGACGGGAGGGGAAATTTGGAGGGAGGAGGAAGAAGAAGACAGGTGAGGGGGAGAGGGAGGAGGCAGAGGAACGATGGATTAGACAGAGAGGTGGAAATGAGGGATGACACGGGACAAGATCGTTTTACTGACTGTGACACATTGACTTCTGTCTTCTAAGAAGGCATGGCTGTACTTCAATGTGACATTCTGGTTGTCACTGTATATCATCAGCATTGAGGACGCCAATTATCTCCAGTGTGCTTTCAGCCGAAAGCAGGCCAGCAGTGACAGTTTACGCTTGATCCTCTCTGTGATACGTTGTCACTTCCTTAACGTGCAACCATTTTTTACTTAAAAAGACCGCAACACTTTACTTTGTTGGCCTTTGAGTCTTCACTATCTAGGTTCTGTGTGTTTTCCCAGACCCCCTGGATGAGAGGAGAGTCTACAGGGCCTTTTCTGGGTCTCCTCCTCCAACGTCACTGGGCCAGAAGCTCGACAGAACCAGCCTCTCCTCCCCCAGCTCCAGGGCTCCTCCTGGGGCCTCAAGGGAGCGCCCAGCAGGCTGCTGTGATGATTCAAGATGGCAAGCTTCTGGAACTGCATCCATATTTCAGCGGTGGGAAGTTCATCAAATAGTAAAGATATCCACTGAATTTAATATTTAATCCGCAAAGTGATGAAGCAGGGCGTTCAAAGAGAGGGCTGGATGGGGCTTGAGACTGCTGGCGGTTCCACGGAGGAGCAGACCGATGCGTCTCGAGAGCTGCTTGTTTGACGAGGAACTAAGAAGGATTGCTTTGTCGCACAGGAAGCCTTTTTGTAACACTCTGCAACAGACTCGCTGGAAGGAAAACTTCCTTACAGGTCCCCAACAGAAGTGTGCCGTTTATTTTTAGAACCGGTCTTTCCATCTAGGAAATGTCTCCGGTTGCTCTTTACATAACTGTGATGGTGTGGAACCGGTGGATGATTTCTCGAGTCCTGCCACAGTTTGGCTCAGGTTAAACTCAGCCTCTGTATGCTTGTGGCTCATAGAACAGAAACACAGACTTTCTGCCAACAACTTGTAAATAATGGTTTTGGAAAAGTCAGCAGATGTTTACTATAACTCTCCTAACTGTTCTTTTCATGGACCTATTGGGGAGTCAGGTGGCTCAGCCGGTTAAGGCGTTGGGCTCAAATCGGAAGGTTGTGAGTTCGATTCCCGGCTGTGGCTACATGACGTTGTGCCCTTCGGCAAGGCACTTCACCCTACTTGCCTCAGGGAGAATGTCCCTGTACTTGCTGTAAGCTGCTTTGAATAAAAGCGTCTGCTAATTAAAATAAAATAAATAAATGCCTGAGAGGGGTGCTGCCTAGCCAGCGCCCCCTAGAGGCGGAGCAGAGAACAGCCTGGTAATTACCTGCACTGACAGTGATGGCCTCCAAGAACTGCTCTCTCCAAGAGTTGGTGCCGACCACTAGGGCTAAATTAGTCTTCTTGATCAGCTTGTCCACAGTACTCTACACAAACAGGGAACAAACACACAAAAAAAACATCCAAGTTTGTCACACAAAATGCACGTGACACCAAAGTAACGTGCATTCGTTTTAAAGCCTCATGGAAAGTTCACAGTAATCACCACAGGATGGCAGTGGCATCTCTGTGATTTGAGAGAGTGATCAAAACGAAAAAACATGTGAACAACGCAAGACAAACGTGAGAGGAGTGTGTTGCCGTGCAGTTGCAGGTGGGAGATGAAAGACGTCAGAGGCCCACCTTGAACTCATAGGACTCCTCGATGATGACCTCCAACTTAGCATGTTCCCCCAAAACTGGCTTCCCCATCTCCGCTATCCGCTTGGCTTCCTCCTCGTCTGATGACAACTTCCTCTCTGGGATATCTTTTGGGGAGGAGGGAAAAGACAGGAGGGGAGAGGAGAGGCGAGGAATGGAGAAGACGAAATAGGAAAGGAGGAAAGAGAGGGAGTGTGTAAAAATTGTTTTTCCAACACACTTCAGTTAGCGCTAAAGCTCGTCAACTGGGAAAATACCAAGTTGATTATCTTTCTGTGGGCTATCAGCCCCTTAACTGAACCATTAGCCTTTTTTCTCAGGTCAACAGCACTACAGATAATTCATGCTGGCAGACGGAAAAAATGGAAAGAACCAGTGTGTGTGTTCAGCTGAGGCCCTCGACACCAAACCTGTTCCTCAGAGAACTATCAGGCCTAACATGGTGAAAACTGAAGTTAAACACGCCATGTTTCAAGGCCGATGGTGCGACTGTCATCGGTGGTGCTGTGTTTTCTGTTATAAAGGGCATTCCTATCAATCTTCTCCTCATCTGCCTCTCGTTCTCCTACTCCCCCCACCCCTCCTTCTCCTTCTCCCTTTTTCTTTTTTTCTCCTCTTCCTCCAAATCCTCCTCTCCCTAGTCCTCCTCCTCTTCCTCCTTCCCCCACCCCTCCTCCTCTTTCTACCTCTCCTACACTTGATCTTCCTTTCTTTTCCTGTTTCCTCTTCCTCTTTTTCCTCCTCTTCCTCCCCATCCTCCTCTCCCTTGTCCTCCTCATCCCCCTCCTCCTCTTCCTCCCCATCCTCCTCTCCCTTGTCCTCCTCATCTCCCTCCTCCTCCTCTTCCTCCCCATCCTCCTCTCCCTTGTCCTCCTCATCTCCCTCCTCCTCCTCTTCCTCCACACCATTCTCTCCCTCCTCCTGATCCTCCTTCATGTTCTCTACTGATGATGAGAGAGTCTGGATTAAATATTAAAACTGCCATTACAGATCACAGCAGAGGTAAGAGGTGGGTGCACACACACTCACACATGTACTGTATAAGTACACACACATACACACACTCATAAACAAATTCATTCAAACAAGAAACACACAACATGCATGAGCGCGCACACACACGCTACAATAACACACACGCCTATGGCTGCACATAAGCAGCAGAAGAGGCGTCCCCCCCCCCCCGACCCGTGTTCGAAACTTGATTACACATCCCACAATTCCCTGCACTGCTCATAGCAGCACGAAATTCCTCCCTTGACAAGAAAAAAAGGAATTAATCACAATAGTAATTAAATTTCTCATTTCTGAACTACGGGCCTTATCTTGACGGTTATCAAGTGTTGGCACCTTCCTCCTGATGGCAGAACATAATTTATGGGTTCATGATTAATTAATCTGCAGACAACAGCACACATTCATCACTGAACCATGGACGGAGGGACAAGAGCGTACAGAACAGCGACCTGGGCTGTGGGAATGCCTCTCAAGATTAACGTTGCCAACATGCCGCCATTGCCGCTAGCTAACGCTAGCTAGCTGTGGCACCAACGAACGAACGATGCATTCGGTAACACCAGCATGCACCCCCCAACCTCCCCCCCCCCCTCTACACACACACTTCAAACCATAGCAGGAGCAGGGAAGTGGTCAGTGAGGAGGGGAGAAGGGGAGGCGAGGAGAACTCCTTACCGTTTGCAAGCAACAGAGCTGCGGAGGAAAGGGAGGGAGGGAGGGGTGGTGGGGGGGGGACAGGGATGAAGAGGAGAGAACATAAAAATCATGAAAAATGGAAGAACATGAAAAGGTCAGCATAACCACAGAGAGAAAGAGAGCGAGCAAGAGAGGGAGTTTTGACAATGATGAGTCGTGTGTAGGTACTGTAAAGGTACGTGTGGTGTTGCTTGGCTGAGGAAGGCCTAGATTTGGAAAGACCTTTTCAGTCAAAAGAGAAATAACGTCGACCCTATAAACATGCTGTATGAATCACCGAGGCCCTCGGAGAGTTGTTTTGCAACACAGACATCTCAATGCCAGTTGAATATGAATTCCACCTCTTTGGAGAGGCCTGCTGCTTTCCAGCCAATGGTGTCCCTGCGATCCGGTTCCAGCCAATCACCTTCAGCTTTCCTTCTTGGCTTATTTTGGGAAATTTGGGGCAACGTTCCTCATATTCGAGATATATTTCAGTTAATAAATAAATAAACCTTTTGCATTTGGAAGTCAGTGTGATTTGTTACAAACTCACATCCCTGATTCGCTAAATCAGTAAATCCCTCTATCCTTGTATCCCTCCATACCAGTCCAGATCCTATGTTAGCGACGTGTCACTGCACACGCATCATGGTATTACCCTGTCACTCAACCAGGAGAACATCCCGACTATCGCATAAAACACGAGCTGCCATCTTAGGATTCCGTTATGTGATTCTGCTTGATCGTTTGACAAAGCGCATGTTTTAATCAGCGTGTGTGGAGGTGAGGGACAGATGCCCGGGGCCGTTCCACGCCGCGAAGAAACAGCAGTGATGCGAGTCAGAGGAGGTGCAAAAGCAATCTACCGAAGCATATGATTAGATGATAGGTTACAGCACAGTCTAAGTAGAGGGCAGAGAGGGTAGGAGGGAGAGAGGGGGGGCAGGGTTGAAGGAGATACGTATAAATGGAGTGAGGATTGAAGGTAAGCGAGAAGGAAGAGAGGGAAGGAAGGAGGAAAGACTGGTGAGAGACGCCCAGAGAGAGGAGATAAGTTACTGAGAAGAAGGAGAGAGGAGAGAGGGATGGAGGAAGGAGGAAAGAGAGGGAAGGAGGGAGGAAATAGAGGTGTGACTTCTCCGCCTGTAGGGATTCACACTGACAACATCCTCCCTCTGTTTTCATTGTCATTGATGATATTCTGAAAATACGATTGTACATCCTCGTGTATAATAACATGCATCTGATGCGTCAGAACAGAAACTTAACCACAGAGAGATCCCTTCTGTTCAGAAACACCTCGTGAACCATTATCGATGTTTCACCCGAGCTAAACACTAATTAACCTGTTGATGTTTGGGGGCAGCCTATCAATATCCTAAATCAAATACAGGCATCTGGTAATCATCATTAGTAGGTGCATTAATTGCTGCCCCAGCATCGTAATAACAGTCAGTGCCGAGTGTTTGTTTTGGAGCCAGCTGTGAGTGGAGGGATGATCTACAGCCAGGCCGGTAATAACCTGGGCCACACAGGAAGCTGTCTCACAGGAAGCTTTCTCACAGGAAGCTGTCTCACAGGAAGCTGTCTCACAGGAAGCTGTCTCACAGGAAGCTGTCTCACAGGAAGCTGTCATAACTGAGAAAACACAAGAAGGTGCCTCACAGGAAGCTGTCTCACAGGAAGCTGTCTCACAGGAAGCTGTCATAACTGAGAAAACACAGGAAGCTGTCTCACAGGAAGCTGTCATAACTGAGAAAACACAGGAAGCTGTCTCACAGGAAGCTGCCTCACAGGAAGCTGTCTCACAGGAAGCTGTCTCACAGGAAGCTGTCATAACTGAGAAAACACAAGAAGGTGCCTCACAGGAAGCTGTCTCACAGGAAGCTGTCATAACTGAGAAAACACAGGAAGCTGTCTCACAGGAAGCTGTCTCACAGGAAGCTGTCATAACTGAGAAAACACAGGAAGCTGTCTCACAGGAAGCTGTCATAACTGAGAAAACACAAGAAGGTGCCTCACAGGAAGCTGTCATAACTGAGAAAACACAAGAAGGTGCCTCACAGGAAGCTGTCATAACTGAGAAAACACAGGAAGCTGTCTCACAGGAAGCTGTCATAACTGAGAAAACACAGGAAGGTGCCTCACAGGAAACTGTCATCAGCGGGGCCTAACAGGAAACTGTCATCACCAGGGAATAACAGGAAGCTGCCTCACAGGAAACTCTCATCACCAGGGAATAACAGGAAGCTGCCTCGCAGGAAACTGCTATCACCAGGATCCGACATTACAGGACCTAAGGGGCGTTTCGGAGGGAAGGCAATATCGCTGTAGGAAATGAACCAAAGGGATGTGATTGGAGGGAGGGATCCGTTTTGGTTGTTATAATCATTAGCATGTTCTTGTGCACACAGCGCCTAATCAGATCTGTCTGGGAAGAGAGAGAGAGAGAGAGAGATGAGCCTGATGAGGCTGTCTCTCACACAGCCTGCCTCTGAGTCACAGCCTCAACATGCCCTGCCTCACACTGCCTCAGCTCAGGCACCAGAGAGCTGAGAAGAGGGTGGCGGATGAGATGAATAGGGATGAGAGGAGGAGACGGACGGACGGAAGGAGGGGAGAAGAGGAAGGTGAAGAAGAGGGCGAAAAGGGGAGTTAGAAGTGGCATGAGAAGGTGACAGAAAGTGAGAGGGGTGGAGGATAAGGTGGAAGGGAAGATGAGGGGAGGTTGTAGAGATCCCAGGATGAAGGCTCAGGTGAGGCTCCACTCTCCCTCTCAACAATACCACATCTCGTCTGGCTGTACTCATCCCAGAGACATTTCTTACGAAGGATGAGTCACCATCGTCCACGAGGCCTCCAGCACCACACACAGACACACACACATGCACACACACACTTCGTTGAGAGTCAAAACACTGCAGAATTCTCAAGGTGAGAAGTCTTTCTCCTCCTGCAGACAGACAGCGATCCCAGCTGAGACTGAGGAAGGCACACACAACTTCCCACAGGTGACATTAGATTGCATTTCATTCGTTTTGTTCAACAGATGCTTTTACCCAAGTGACACATGATTAGAATGTTCATTCACATCACAATTTTATTAACTATTTTTCAGTCAGTGATAATATACATGAAATGTTGACGTTGTTGTCTTTCTAGAAAACAGGACAAGATGGCCTCCTTACAAGCCGGTCTAGGCCGCGTTAAGAGCCGGTGTAGGCCTCGTTAAGAGCCGGTCTAGGCCTCATTAAGAGCCGGTCTAGGCCTCATTAAGAGCCGGTCTAGGCCTCATTAAGAGCCGGTCTAGGCCTCATTAAGAGCCGGTCTAGGCCTCATTAAGAGCCGGTCTAGGCCTCATTAAGAGCCGGTCTCGGCCTCATTAAGAGCCGGTCTAGGCCTCATTAAGAGCCGGTCTAGGCCTCATTAAGAGCCAGTCTAGGCCTCATTAAGAGCCGGTCTAGGCCTCATTAAGAGCCAGTCTAGGCCTCATTAAGAGCCAGTCTAGGCCTCATTAAGAGCCGTTGTAGGCCTTATTAAGAGTCAGCGTAGGCCTCGTTAAGGGCCAGTGTAGGCCTCGTTAAGGGCCAGTGTAGTTCTCGTTAAGGGCCAGTGTAGGCCTTGTTCAGAGCCAGTGTAGGCCTTGTTAGGGGCCAGTGCATGCCACTGGCCTGTAGGCTTTGTTATGGGCCTGTGTATTCAGCTCAGCCTCTCTCCTTGACAAACCTTCTGCTGAGTCAGCGGCCCAGAATTAAAGAGCAGATTACCAAGCTGATAATGTCATCAGGCTATCCCCTAAACACACACACACACACACACGCAGACAGAGCGAGGTGTTTTCTCCATGGATTCCAGTGCTGAGCTCATCAGGGAGTGTAATGGCTCTCTGGGTGATGTATGGCATCCAGGGTGCTGACATCATTGAAGTAACCCTGAGCACTGATTAACGACCCGGCCTGGCCCAGACACACGGCCCAGCGATGGATGGTTCAGAACCGGCCCGGTGCTGTACTCTTGGCACCGGGAGACTAGCCCAGCCCTGATAACAGCACAGCAATTTGATTGGTCGGTCCTGAGATGTGTGGGAGGCCGGGGGGTAACTCGTAAGTAAGTACTCCCCACCCCCCAGTGAGAGATCCCCCATCTTAACAATACAGACCTAAAGAACCCCCCCCCCCCAAAACGCAACTCTGTAGCAATTAATTCTCTCTCCAAGCTCCTGCACACACACCGCACACACACAGACGCACAGACACGCACGCACACGGACGCACAGACACGCACACACACTGACACACACGCGCGCGCCGCACAATGAGCTGCTTTAGAGAACCTCCTCCTCCTTTCTCTGAGTCTCAGTGTCGCTGACTGTGTTTGACTGTTTTGACTATTTCTGTCTCCAATGCTCATCTACCTCCTCCCCCTCTCTTTTTTCCGCCCTCTCACTTCCTTACTCTTCCTCCCTCTCTTTCGCCTTCTATGTCTCCCCCTCTCTGCCCTCTCTCTCACTTCTCTTCAAATCCCCCTATTTCTCCCCTCCTCCCTCCTGTTTCTCCCCCCTCTCCCTCTCTTTCCTCTCTCTCTCGGATGGCTCCTTATAAAATAAGGATCTACAGTTCAATTTAAATCCATCACACCTAAGCCCTGTCTAAACGCAGCCTCCATGGAAACCGTTACCAGACAACAATCTCCTAGTGACAGTCTCCACGGCGCCCACGGAACGGCGTGACTGTCGCGCAGGCGGAGCAGGGACGGCCACGAGTGTGTCATTTGCTAAGTGACAGCACCTGTCCTTCACCTTTGACCCTCATCTGCTGGAGTAGAGATCACAGCATAAATCACATATGACAGACAAGGATCAAATGTGTTTGTTTAAGCCGGGGGAGGGATAGATACCCTAGACGGTTGTTTTCTGTGATGACAGTTTTTCTTTGTGTTTCTCCTCCTCTTCTGCTCCCTGGTGCGTTGACAAGGTGGGACCATGTGGTTGCATTTCGGGACCAGCCCAGTGGTTTGAACTAAGTGAACCTTCATGAATCTGTCCTCGATGACAGGTCAGGCACAGTAAATCATCGGCACATTCGCTCCTCCTCGTCGCTCTCCTTCCCCTCTACCTCTCCTCCTCCATGAAACGCTTCCTGCAGCTAAACTATATTAGCTCATCTAAGCTACCTGTAACTATGCAGAACACTGTCACACACACACACACACAAAGACACACACACACTAAAGCACACCCATACACACACACAGAAGCATGCACATACACACACAAAGACACACATCCACATACACACTAAGGTCGTGTAAATATATATATACCCCACAGTTTTAGCAGAAGTCAAACAGGAGGAGCTAGCAGGCTTCTTAACGCTAGATGAGCGCAATTAGCAGGGAATCCTCAGGGTATCTTGCCCCAGGCAGTCTGGGCTCTCATGGAAGCTTTCTGGAGCTTGTCCTCTGCTGTCTGCAATGTGATGGCTATCATCAGGAACAGCACTGCCCTCCGATCTGTGCTGAGGGGGGGCTCCTGGCAGATTACAGAGACCCCATGCTGTTCAAGCCATAAAAAAAGGACATTTGATCGTAAAAAGAACGATTATTCATTAGGCGACTGTAAAAAAATCAGCTTAGGTTATCGTCCGATCCCTAAAATGTCTCTCCTCATTGAAACACTGAATCACAGCCTGCCCATTGGCTGATAGGAAGTTCTTTGTCCGGTCCTGCTTCCCCTAAAGTAATCTTCATTACCTGTCATCCTTTCACTGAACCTGGACGTTATTAGAAATCCACTGATGAGACAGGAAGATGTGGACCCGGCTTCCCGATAACGACGGTGCTAGGATGCATGCAAGGCTGCTCGCACACGCATCGTGACTTCCTAACAATGAACAAATGATCCCTTATTAGTCCCACTGCGGGGTGATTTCACAGGCTCACACATGTTCAGTGCACTGGCCGGGAATCGAACCTCCACCGGGACACAATCCCAGGTTTTCTGCACATGGTAGGCAAGAATCCTACCACTGAACCAGCGGTGATGCCACTGGAGGCTTCCCTAACCAGCATGTGGAGCCTTCATTAGAGAGAACATGAAGGGGTCCGTTGTCAGGAGGCCTGTCCAAGATGCTGAACGTCTCTGTCACCCATCCACAGCCCAACATCCATAATGTCCAAGTTTTCCCCAGTTCATTTATCAAGGTTGCTAATGTGATATAATCTCATTCCTGTATCAGTTAAGAGAAATGTAGCTCCTGTGCTGGAAATGAACGCTCGCATGTAATTTGTACACACTGGTAATGAGGTTGAAGACAACATTTTCAAAATGTCTCCGTGTGTAAAATTGTGCACTTCATCTTGGTCGGATCCTTATGTAAACTGTGTACATTGCCAAACAATCAACATGAGCTCCGTCAAGACGCTTCCACAAGTATTACTAAATGATTTGGCTCACCAAATGTTTGTGGGAAAGCCAAAACGGATTATTCAGTGAGCAGTACAAAGCATTTTGTGAACATCCTTTCTATTGTAACCAAAATACGTCAGAGGCTGGAGCTGGATGCTGGACAGCCTGGACAATGAAGGTCTCCAAACATACAGGGTCCGGATCACATCCTGATCGACACATACGATCTTCCGGCACGCACACACGCACCGACGCACACGCACGTTACCCGGGACAACCGTACAGGACCTGCTTGACACCAGTGACCCGCACGCATCGCTCATGCTTCGGTCGTCATCTTTCCTCGTATTAGCCTGGCACAGGTCTAATTTAGGAAGCCTCCTGACATATCAAAGTAAGCCCTGTTGGATTTTAATATTAATCAGTGTCATTTGTATTCAGCGAGGAGCCTGTGCACTTTGAAAGTAAGCCAAGTATGAACCCCCGAGCCGCGCCAGACAACAGAGGGATTTACACCGTCTCCAGACCGACGAAGGACTGGAGAGAAAAAGTTTAGCTCCCTCCTCTTCTCCCCCTCCTCCTCCCTCCTCTTCTCCTCCCCCTCCTCCTCCCCCTGACTCCCTCACGATCCTCTCCTTTCCCTCCTCCTCCCCCGTTCGTCCTCCTCGTCTGCCTACCCTCCCCCCACTCCCCCCCACCTCACCACCACCCCCCCACCCCCTTTGCCCCCGTCAGTTAACGGGAGCGGCTACTTGGGGCACCAGAGTCGGGTATCGTCCTTTCAAATGTCACAGGGCTCGTTATGATCATGTGAAGACAGGGCGCACTGAATCACGATGCCTGGAACAACAGCGGGAGATGGAGAGAGATGGGGAGACAAAATGTGAGAGACGGAGAGAAAGAGAGACACTCTAAGGAAGGCCCGCTGCGTCCCTCAAACCCGCTCGTCTCCCTCTGTCCTTTAAGCGTTCTGGAGGTCCGGTTCTTTCAGAGCTGTGTGGAAGGTTCTAGCGCTGCCGAGCGCAACCCCTCCCTCCCGCAGCGAGCGACAGCTGCTCCTCATCCCTCACGCCTCCAAGGTCCTCCTACCCTCCCTCCCCTCCCCCCCCCCCCCCCCTTCTCCCGTAACAGGCCGGGGCAAGGGCATATCTCCACACCCCTGCTGGAAATATTCTGCTGAGCTGCTGAAGGGGAGGGCTGGTGCGGTGGCATTCTGGTAATGCTAATGTCGTCGCAATGGAGAACATCCAGCTACAGCTCTCATGTGGTACATTCGGCAACACGCTCGGCGAACGTGCGTTTGCGTATTTGGGTGAGTGAGTGCATTTGTGCGGGTGCGTATTTGGGTGAGTGTGCGCTCGTGTGCGTTTGGGCAAGTGTGTATTTGTGTTAGTGTGTGTGTTTGTGTGAGTGCGTGTACATGCAGATGCAGATGAGGCTGAATCACATACTCAACAGCGTCAGGTATTCTGAGAGGCCAGTTTTAAACAACACGTGCGCAACGAGAGCGCTGATGACGTGGAGCACCAGTGTCTTCGCCGCACTTGGACCAGATGTCATAATCCCCCCACAGTGTTGAGCTCTCTCTACCCCCCCTCTGAGAGCGAGAGAAAGAATAATCTGGGTTCGTCTTGGGGTCGGCTGGTAACTATGGGATGATGAAGTTGACTTTTTGAGGGAACACAAAGGGCAGGATGCTGATCGTTAGTCAGAGAGCCCTCGTTCAGTCATGTGACCTCGAAGAATGGAACCTTTGGGGGGGGGGGGGGGGGGGGGGGGGGGCTGATCTAAACAGTTCTGAGCTACACATGGCTACTGAGAACACGCTCGCGCACACGTACGCGCACCGACACACAAACTCTCACCCACACGAAGCCCCTCGTGCACACACCCTCAGACACGCGCGCGCGGGCACGCACACACAAAACATGCCCTGTGGCTATACAGCAGCTTTCAGAGCTAATATTACATCAGCGGCGGCTGCATCCCCCCCAGGGAGGGGGGGAGGAGGGGAGGGAGGGGGGGAAGGAGAAGGGGGGGGAGGATGAGGAAGAGAGGAGTAAGAGAAGGAGACATCCCCTTCCACACCTTCCCACCTCGCCCTGTTCACCCACCCCTCAAACCCTCCAGCTGGCCGGCCAGGGCTCTAGTTCAGATGGATCGCTGCAGGGGGACACAGGGGTTACTCTCTCACACACACACATACCTGTATGTATCTATAAAGACATCTCGTAGTTCTTTTTGTCACGTGCACACAGGCATAATTGCTACAAATCCCCGATATTAAACACAGCACATCACAAACACACACACTTATAAACAAAGTTTTAATATCAGTAACACAGCTGACTGCTATGCAGAGCGGTTTGGTCTGTTTTGCAGTGTCATTTCTCAACTCTGACCCCCATAGACCAGTCTCCCACACAAACCCCCCCCCCCCCCCCATGCTCCTTCCTCCATCCTCCTCCACCCTTGCATCCATCCCCTCTCCCTGACCCCCCTGTCCAGAGACGTTGACTGTATTGCCCATGTCACAGTGATTCAGGCCCCTGCAGACCTCCAGGCCCACATGACTTCCTGCTCTGTGCGTCAGTTTTGGATTAACGGGTCTGATAATGACATGCACTTTATTAACACCCTGGCCAATCCCTCCTCTCACCTTTTGTCACAGAGCGACATCACATAACCAGGAATAGAAGCCCCCCATCTGGCTCAGGTCCAACAACTTTATGAGTGAAGCTTCCTGGATGAGCAGTGAGGTCGTGTGTGTGTGTGTGTGTGTGTGTGTGGGGGTGGGGGGGGTGAAGGGGGGTGGGGGGGAGTTCACACCGCAGCAAGACTTCTCTCTGCCGTGACAGGAGCACCACAGTGCCTGGGAGTCTTAGCAGGCGCCGTCTCTCTACGCAGTATGTTGTTTTTCTACCTGTCCTTCTCTCTCACAATCTGACTCTCTGACATCCCCCTCCCTCTCTCTTCCTCCTCCCTCCCCATCTCTCTCTGTCTCTCTCTGTCTCTCTCCCTCCCCTTCTCTCTCTTCCTCTCCCTCCCCATCCCCCTCTCTCTCTCTTCCTCTCCCCATCTCTCTCTCTCTCTCTCTTCCTCTTCCTCCCCATCTCTCTCTCTCTCTTCCTCTCCCTCCCCATCTCTCTCTTCCTCTCCCCTCCCCATCTCTCTCTTCCTCTCCCTCCCCATCTCTCTCTTCCTCTCCCTCCCCATCTCTCTCTCTCTCTCTCTCTCTCCCCATCTCTCTCTTCCTCTTCCTCCCCATTTCTCTCTCTCTCTTCCTCTCCCTCCCCATCTCTCTCTCTCTCTTCCTCTCCCTCCCCATCTCTCTTCCTCTCCCTCCCCATCGCTCTCTCTCTCTTCCTCTCCCTCCCCATCTATCTTTCTCTCCCTCCCCATCTCTCTCTCTCTTCCTCTCCCTCCCCATATCTCTCTCTCTCTTCCTCTCCCTCCCCATCTCTCTCTCTCTCTTCCTCTCCCTCCCCATCTCTCTCTCTTCCTCTCCCTCCCCATCTCTCTCTTCCTCTCCCTCCCCTTCTCTCTTCCTCTCCCTCCCCATTTCTCTCTTTCTCTTCCTCTCCCTCCCCATTTCTCTCTTTCTCTTCCTCTCCCTCCCCATCTCTCTCTCTCCCTCCCCATCTCTCTCTCTCTCCCTCCCCTTCTCTCTCTTCCTCTCCCTCCCCATCTCTCTCTCTTTCTCTCCCTCCCCTATCTCTCTCTCTTCCTCTCCCTCCCTATCTCTCTCTCTTCCTCTCCCTCCCCATCTCTCTCTCTTCCTCTCCCTCCCTATCTCTCTCTCTCTCTTCCTCTCCCTCCCCATCTCTCTCTCTTCCTCTCCCTCCCTATCTCTCTCTCTCTTCCTCTCCCTCCCCATTTCTCTCTCTCTTCCATTCCCTCCCCATCTCTCTCTCTCTCTCTCTCTCTCTCTCTCTCTCTACGGTACCTTGCACACATCTTTTTCTCTTCGCCAACCCCCTTTCCAACTCCATCCCTCTCTCCATCTGTATCATTCTCTGTGTTGATGTTCTCAAATCTACCTTATCCTGCACCCTGATGTGCTGTGGATTGCCAAGGGCACTGACTAGCCACTTTGGAGAAATTATTGTTGTGTTTGTGAACATACACTGTTTGCGGGTTTGTGTATGTGAGAGAGAATATGGGTGTGTACAAAACAACTACTTAAAGTACAAGATTAGTTTCACTCAAGGTGGCACTATTATATATATATAGCTAGCTAGTGTTAGCTTGTGTATTTAACACACAATTCCCACCAGGTAGCATAGCGTAGCATGGCATAATGTGCTTCTCAGAGAGAACTGCCAGATCATCTAAGAAACATGTAATGAGCTGTGGCCTTTGGAGACAGCAGAGAAGTGTCGGAGTCGGCACCTCACACGCGCAAACACACACACGCACACTCTCACAAACACACATACTGTCACGCAAAACACACACTTGCACACACATTCTCTCTCGTGCAAGGCACACACACAACCACAATCACACACAAACTATCACAACACACACACATTCTCTTGCCCACAAACAAGCGCACACCAGCTCGCGAGCGCCTCCGAGCGCCTGGCCTTCAGCTGGGTTAGATAACGGAGAGTTAGATAACAGTGGTGGGGGAAGAGAAGAAGACAAGAAGAAGAGACGGAGCAGAGAAGAAGAGACGGAGCAGAGAAGAAGAGACGGAGCAGAGAAGAAGAAGAGACGGAGCAGAGAAGAAGAGACGGAGCAGAGAAGAAGAGACGGAGCAGAGAAGAAGAAGAGACGGAGCAAAGAAGAGACGGAGCAGAGAAGAAGAGATGGAGCAGAGAAGAAGAGACGGAGCAGAGAAGAAGAAGAGACGGAGCAAAGAAGAGACGGAGCAGAGAAGAAGAGACGGAGCAGAGAAGAAGAGACGGAGCAGAGAAGAAGAAGAGACGGAGCAGAGAAGAAGAGACGGAGCAGAGAAGAAGAGACGGAGCAGAGAAGAAGAAGACGGAGCAGAGAAGAAGAAGAGACGGAGCAGAGAAGAAGAGACGGAGCAGAGAAGAAGAGACGGAGCAGAGAAGAAGAGACGGAGCAGAGAAGAAGAGACGGAGCAGAGAAGAAGAGACGGAGCAGAGAAGAAGAGACGGAGCAGAGAAGAAGAGACGGAGCAAAGAAGAAGAGAACGCCTCATGGCTTACTTCACCACAAATTAAAAACAAACACTAAAACACAAACTTTTCACCAGAACTCATATTGGATTTCCTTCTTTCTCTCTCTCTGTCTTTCAGCTAAGAGCACAAGAGCAGCCTTGTCCCAGAGATTTCCTGTAAAGCCCCCTGATATTAAACAGCTGGCCTCTATCTGTGGTGGTTTGTTTTCCCTCTTTTATCTCCCCCAGAATTCAGGAGTTTTTAGAAGACAAAGTCAATAAGATCATTTCCCCTGCAGCAGTTTGCATTCATTCTACTTAGTCTGAGAAACAAACACTGAACTCCCTCCATAGCACACATGAAACACATGGAAACACACACGCACACACACGCACACACAGCTCTCAGTTTGCAGTAGAGGCTGCCTTCTGACAAAGTAAATTCATAGACTATTTACACACACACACACACACACAGAGAGAGCCACAAACACAGAATAAATAATTCCTACTCTCTAATCCTAACACCAGCAGAGAATAAAGCATGTTTGCATGACAACACATAAGACTGCACTTTGGGTGCTGTCATTCAGCCAACAATGTGTGTGTGTGCGTGTGTAGAGGGGTGCGTGTGTGTGTATGCATGTCAGTACATGAACTTTAGCATTATGTGTGGGGACATGTGTGTGTACAGATGTTTGTCTGTGTGTGTTTGTATGTCTATCAGTGTGTGTGTTTGGTTTTGTGTGCGTGTGTAAGTGCGCATGTGTGTAGATGTGTGTTTATGGACGTGTGTGTGTATTGATGAGCACCATGCAGTGGTGGTGGTATTCTAGAGTGGAGGAGAGGGGATCTGACATCACTAACAACACCAAGGGGTAAGGAAGGGAATCAAGGAGGGGGTGTGTTAGCGTGTGTGTGTGTGTGTGCAGCATGTCTGTATGAAGTCGTGCAAACATGTATGCGTGCTTGTGTGTGTACAAGTGTGTGAGTGTTTGAGTGAGTGTGTGATAGAGCTTGTGTGTGTGATAAGGGTGTGTGTGTGTTCAGCACGGCACCTTTCTGCAGGGCTCATGTCTACCATGCGTGGCTCGGCCAGCTCCAGAAAGAAGTTCTTGTTCTTCTCGTACTCCTCGTCGTCTACGATCTTCACGTGAACCACTTTGCTGCGAGAGGAAACAGGAAGCAGAGGGGGAGAGGAGCGAAGGAGACACCAGAGGACAGAGAGGGGAAGGAGGAGAAGGAGAGAAGGTTAATTAGAGATGGGAGGAGACAGGCAGCGCTTAGCGAGACGGATTAATCCCCAGCACGGAGGAGAGGGGGAGCAGGTGAAAGGTCAGCATCATTTTGAGGGGGGGGGGGGGGGTCATTTTCACATCTCTGGGACAGTCCCGTCCCCCCCCCCCCCCCCCCCCCCCCCCCCCAGACATTCCGATGAGCTAATTCGCTGCATCGCCGTTCCCATGACAACCGTAGCCATCGTTAGAAAAAACTGTCCTCCTGGAAACGCACCCCGGCAACCGAGAACCGGAGACAAGCAACCTGACTGGAGGCTGTTGAGCGCGCGAGGAGTCGGTCCCTTTCTCACAGACAGGGGGAGGAGTCAGGGAGACAGACGGGTGTTCTCCTGCATGCGGGCCAGACGAATGATGACCAATCAGGGAAGGAGGAAGCTGCTCTCTCTCTCTTGGTTCATCTCCCTGGCGGACGAGGGGCTTCCATCTGCTCTCTGTGACATCATCACACACCGACACCTCAAAGCCTCCCTCTGCTTGCCGAAGGCAGCCATTTATGTTTTTAAAGAGCTATTGACCAGAACGGAAGCGTTAAGCGGTCAACAAAGTCCTCTGAACCTGTGTCCCCAGAGGGAGGCTGAACCACTGGTGTCGGGATTAACACCTGCCATGACCCCCCTCTGAACCCGCCGTCCACACACACACACCTCCTTCCTGCTCCATTGAACTGCACCATGGTGAGAGCCAGCAGCCAGCAGAAGCAGGTTTGCTAACCCCAACCCAGAAGCATGCAGTGCTCTTTGGACTCTCAGAAGCTGGGCTCCCACCACAATGTAACGCCTCTTATTTGGGGGGAAACTCTAGTATGGAGGGGTAGGACTGTGAGGTGGGCCGTATGGTGGGGGGCGTTGTGGGTCTCATGTCACGCCAATTGCTGGAACACACACACACAAAAATGCATCCCAGCATCTCTGGAGGTATTAAAAATGGATCCCTATTTGAGTGTAATGCTTAGTAAATCCTATTCTGGTGTGTCTGTGTGCTGCCCTGCTGGCCATGGGGAGAGTCTCTATAGCCTAAATCCTGTTAGCAGATGACACACAGCAGAACAATACATCTCTCTTTTTCTTTCACTCTTGTTCTTTCCCTCCCTCCCTCCTGCTCCCACACCCTCTGCCTCCCTCCCTTCCCCTCCTAATTCTCTTTCCTCCTTTCCTTGTTCTCTCTTTATCTCTCCCTCTAGCTTCCTCCCCCCTTCTCCTCTCTCCGTCCTCCCTCTCCTCTCTCTCTCTCTCTCCCTCCCTCCCTCCCTCTCTGCTTCCTCTCTTCCTCCTCTCCCTGTCTCAATCTCCCTTCCTCTCTATGTCTCTAAGTGTGTGTGTCAGTGCATGTATTTATTTGAGTATCTGTGTGTGTTTGGATTTGTGTGTGTTTTACAACCTTGAGAATAAACTTTAAGCAGAATCTGCATTCAAAGATGAGGAACAATCTATAATTCATAGAGCTATTTACTGCCTGCCAGACCTCACTCTGAACTACTGAGCCTCAACACTAGGACGAACCTACCAAACACCAGTTTAGGTGGAGTGTGTGTGTTTGTGTGTGTGTGTGCGTGTGTGTGGCACTGAGGCTAGGCTAGGACAGTATTATTGTGTGGGAGGTGCCAGTAGATAAGGAGGGATCATTTGAGTTCACACCTACACTGTACATCTCTGTTACTACAGATCTGTTACTACATCTCTGTTGATACAGATCTGTTACTACATCTCTGTTACTACAGATCTGTTACTACATCTCTGATACTACAGATCTGTTACTACAGATCTGTTACTACATCTCTGTTACTACAGATCTGTTACTACATCTCTGTTACTACAGATCTGTTATTACATCTCTGTTACTACAGATCTGTTACTACATCTCTGTTACTACATCTCTGTTACTACATCTCTGTTACTACATCTCTGTTACTACAGATCTGTTACTACATCTCTGTTACTACATCTCTGATACTACAGATCTGTTACTACATCTCTGTTACTACATCTCTGTTACTACATCTCTGTAACTACATCTCTGTTACTATATCTCTGATACTACAGATCTGTTACTACATCTCTGTTACTACATCTCTGTTACTACATCTCTGTTACTACATCTCTGTTACTACATCTCTGATACTACAGACCTGTTACTACATCTCTGTTACTACATCTCTGTTACTACATCTCTGTTACTACATCTGTTACTACAGGTCTGTTACTACAGGTCTGTTACTACATCTCTGTTACTACATCTCTGTTACTTCATCTCTGTTACTACAGATCTGTTACTACATCTCTGTTACTACATCTGTTACTACATCTGTTACTACAGGTCTGTTACTACATCTCTGTTACTACATCTCTGTTACTACATCTGTTACTACAGGTCTGTTACTACATCTCTGTTACTACATCTCTGTTACTTAATCTCTGTTACTACAGATCTGTTACTACATCTCTGTTCCCACATCTGTTACTACAGGTCTGCTACCATTGGTCTGTTACTCTGTTACTGCAGGTATGTTACTCAAAGTCTGATACTACAGATCTGCTTTCGTGTTACTACACGGTATTGTTACTACTCTCATATTTTCTCTCTATTCTCCAGCCAAAAAACACATTGACTAGTTGAAAGTGCTTCCCCAACCCTGTCCATCTTTGCAACAGACGCCCCCAATCTAAAGCAGACTTCTGAGCGACATAAAAACAGCACATACAGAAAGTACAGCAGACAATCCGGCATCACAAACACAAGTCACAGGAAGCTCCGTACATGACCGTATATAGAACACCGTCACGCTTCCATTCGACCTCATGGCCTTGTTACCTTTGGTGGCCATCATCCGTCTGAGGATTTCATTGTACCTCCTGCCTGAGTTCCTCCCTCCCTCCACCCACCCCCATACCTCCAACCCCCTACCCCCCACCGGCTTGTCACGTGCCCCTCTGCAGCCATTCAAGCCCTGTTGCTGGGAGGAGGAGGAGGAGAGCGAGGACGGCAGACGATGTGAAGGAGCTCTTGAGCTCTTCCACCCCAGTACACCCTGCTGGAGGTGGAGCAGCTGTGCTCCGAAGGGGGGCTGCGGAGCTTCTCACCCACAGGAAGTGGTTGTCAAAGTGATGTGGGGACAAGCCGTAGAACCCAACATGAGGGAAGAGGAAGTGGTGTCAAAGTGATGTGGGGGACAGGCCGTAGAACCCAACATGAGGGAAGAGGAAGTGGTTGTCAAAGTGATGTGGGGACAGGCCGTAGAAGCCAACATGAGGGAAGAGGAAGTGGTGTCAAAGTGATGTGGGGACCAGGCTGTAGAACCCAACATGGGGGAACAGGAAGTGGTGTCAAAGTGATGTGGGGACAGGCTGTAGAACCCAACATGGGGGAACAGGAAGTGGTTTCAAAGTGATGTGGGGACAGGCTGTAGAACCCAACATGGGGGAACAGGAAGTGGTGTCAAAGTGATGTGGGGACAGGCCGTAGAACCCAACATGGGGGAACAGGAAGTGGTGTCAAAGTGATGTGGGGACAGGCTGTAGAACCCAACATGGGGGAACAGGATGTGGTTTCAAAGTGATGTGGGGACAGGCCGTAGAACCCAACATGGGGGAACAGGAAGTGGTGTCAAAGTGATGTGGGGACAGGCCGTAGAACCCAACATGGCGGGACACAGGAAATAATGTCAGCAATGTGGCTACAGAGGGGACGTCTACTGGATATCTATCCAAAACACTTGTCCTACCGATGTCTTTCTTTCACTCTCTTTCTCTCTCTCTCTCTCCATTTTGGACCATATCTGCCTGGTCCCATCTCCATGGCGATACCTCCATCCAACAATACGAGTCGAGACAGAAAAAAAAACAACAACCCCAAAGCCTCATGGGAAATCAGTGCCTTAATTAAGCAGGCCTGGTGGCTGTCGCCATGCGCGGGATTACAGGGCGCTCTCATTACCGCCCTGATTATTGCTTTTCCTTACCAATCACAGAAGCCGCCAGTAAACACATTTGTCAACGATTTCCTGACAATCTGATGACAAGCCTACATCCCATTTTATACTCCTCAAATCGCGCTCATCGTCCCTCTTGTCTGTCTGTTTCTCCCTGTCAGGGTTTTCACCTTTCTTCCCGCTCTGCCCTTTTCTTTCTCGCCAACCCCCCCCCCCCATACTCTCCCCCCCCCCCCCCCCCGTCTGAATACCCCATTTTTCCGTCTCCTCATCGTTTTCTCTTATTCTTTCGGCCTCTCTCTTTCGGCCTCTCTCCTACCTGCTCCTTCTCTCCCTCCTTTGCTGTGTTTCTCTCCAGTCATGCAAGCAAATGAACGCACATTAAAGGAACCAGTTGCACAGGGTAAACAGATCACTTTGGAACATAACAGAACAGAGATCCCTTGGTGGAGAACATGGGAGCACTGGGCAGGTATGTGTGTGTGTGTGTGTGTGTGTGTCAGCGTATTTGTGTGTGTGTGTGTGTTTGCGGGTGTGTGGGTTAGCGTTTGGACAGTGTACGTGTGTATTTACATGTATGTATGTGTGTGTTTTCAGGCGTAAGTGGTGTAGTCTTGGTGCCATTTGTTTGCTACATTTGGTCCAATAAGTTTTTTTAATGAATAAAATCAACTGTAGATTGGCAAGAGTGGCGAGAGAGAGAGAGGGGGGGGGACAGAGAGGGGGGACAGAGGAGAGAAAGAGGAGAGAGGGGGGAGAGCGGAGAGAGGGGAAAGAGGGGGGGAGAGAGTAAAGAGAGGGGAGAGAGAGGAGAGAGAGGAGAGAGAGAGGGGGGGGACAGAGAGGGGGGGACAGAGGAGAGAAAGAGGAGAGAGGGGGGGGAGAGCGGAGAGAGAGGGGGAAAGAGGGGGGAGAGAGTAAAGAGAGGGGAGAGAGGGGAGAGAGAGGAGAGAGAGGAGAGAGAGAGGGGGGGGGACAGAGAGGGGGGGACAGAGGAGAGAAAGAGGAGAGGGGGGGGGGAGAGCGGAGAGAGAGGGGAAAGAGGGGGGGAGAGAGTAAAGAGAGGGGGAGAGAGGGGAGAGAGAGGAGGATGAGAGAGGGGGAGAGAGAGGGGGAGAGAGGGGAGAGAAAGATGAGAGCGGTGAGAGAGAGGGGAGGAAGAGGGGGAGGGAGAGAGAGAGGAGAGATAGAAAGAGAGGCGAGGAGAGAGGTGAGAGAGAGGGCTGCTGGGCCAGATGCCACCTGAATAATACATGGGTACAGGAGCCCCAGTTAAGCAAGAACTCTCTAATCAGACTCTTGCTGGAGTAACACCAACCTACGCCTGTGTACACACACGCGCATATGAACACACCCTTTCACACACCTTACACACACGCTTGTGCACTTACACTCATGTGAATGCAGACACGTAAGGGTTGCGATCAGTGTTCGCATAGTAGCGCCTGCACGATGATGTCGAACCTCCTGAGTGCACGCGAGAACTTTACATAGACTTACAGCGGACACATGCGTTCACACGCGTCCACGTAGGCGACACGCTAGTGTTGTGCATGCGCATTTTATTGACCTGCGAACAACGTGTACGCGACGTGTACACTACACCCAGGGCCGGCTCTAGGCATAGGCAACATAGGCAGTCGCCTAGAGCGCCATCGGCTGGAGGGGCGCTGCACCCTTAATCGATAATTAATAACTTTTTCTTCATTTCGAAAAATTACCGCTCTCGGTTAAATCCGGTTAAGTCTGCAAATGAGTAAGAAAACTGTCGTCTTGGGAATCGCTCGCAGACACGCAAACCCTAACACGCACAAACACACACAAGTTAATACACATATTTAACGCATATCCTCTCACACACACACACACACACCAATGAATATACTCACACACATTCGCACATCTACTTACATACTTCCACTACAGTACAATTACACACACACGCGCGCGCGCGCGCGCGCACACACACACGTCAGCAGAGACAGAGAGCTTATTCATGGTGGCTAACGGGCCTGTAAGTACCCAGACTAACTAGGAGAACAGGGTGACACCATCAGAACCACCATGATTACGGCAGAGTGCTATATCATTTATATCACTCCTGTGAGGAATTATGGGTAGAGGGGGCGTGGGGGAGGTACAGAAGTCTGACAAGGAGTCAGGTTCCAAGGGAGGACTGTGGAGAGGAGGATCAGGCCACACACACATACACACACATACACACACATACACACACACACGCACATAAATGCTGACACACACATTCAGACACGCACACGTAAAAACATACCCTGCAAAGCTCTTTTGAACCCACACACACACACCCACACACACACACACCGTCAGCAGCAGTGAGCATGGCTCATGAGACGTGTACCCAGAATTCCACACAGCCCCACATGGCCTGGTCCCGCTGCTCAGTCAGGTTTAAGGAGTCACTTAAAGAACATCAAGGAATGTTCCGTCCGTAAACGATAGCTCTCTGGGCCTCCTCTCCCACACCCCTCTCCACTGCCCACCCAGGTCTGCCGCACACGTATCTAACGCGCCTAAACGGCTCCCATTTGCTGCTCTCGCTCGAACTTGTTGTCATGGATACAAATCCCCCCCTCCACCCTGCTCCTCTACAAAGGCGACACGTAGCAACAAGCCGGTACAGACGCATCTGAGTAGAGCCCCGAACTTACGTCCAGCAGGGGTGGCGGTAGAAATGTTCCCCCAGAGAGGCAGGGGGTCGTTGAAATGTGTCTTGGAGGTCAGGGTCTGTATACATGGACTCCACTGTATATACTGTTAAAACAGGCTCCAGAAGACCCCCCTCTGCTCATGATGGGAACAGTCTTCAGGGGATGGTCTTTTTTATTGGTCTGGCAGTAGCTCCAGGATCAGACATGGTCTCCCTCCTGGTCCTGAGCCACAGGCTCGCAACGTGACCGAACAGAGAGGCGATGTGAGCGAGAGGAGGAGAGAAAGAGAGAGGTGGAGGAAACGCAAGGAAGCACAGTTTAAAAAAAGGACGGAGGGGTTGAGGGCGGAAGGGAGGTGTGGTGAAGACTGATGGGGGGAGGGAGGGTCTATTTTAGGCATGGGTGGCACCTCAGCAGGCTTATACCAGATTCCTACTAGACGACAAACACCTTTAGGTATGAAGTACTTGGGAGAGGAGATGCACAACTCTGACGACAAGGACCCTAGTTTCTGGGGAACTACTTCAAATGTTGAGTGTCTGTCGAACTGACTGTCTGTCTGTCTTTCTGTCTAACTGACTAACTTCGACTAACTGACTAACCCTTTTTCAGCCAATTAGCACCTGTACACACTTCTGTTCTCTCCCATCCAATCCCCTAACCTTCCCTCCCTCCCTCCTCTCACCCTCCTCCCTCCTTTCCTCCCCCTGCCCTCTGGTGAGACCGAGCAACACTCCGAAAGAGAGAGACACAAAGCAACACAAAAAAAGAGCAGGAGGAGGCTGGAAAGCGAGAACAACCTCATGCCTCAGTGAGTCTCTAATCAAGCAACAGAAAGCACATTTATGAGCCTGTGCGTGTGTGGAGC